>VZTM01092876.1:40489-51310 GCA_013400555.1 Jacana jacana | reverse complement strand
TTTTCCCAGCAAGAGTGGTCAGACCCTGGGATGGGCTGCCCAGGGACGTGCTGGAGTCCCCATCCCTGACTGTGTTTAAGAGTCGATTAGATGGGGTGTTGGGTGATCTGGTGTAGGGGAGAACTTGTAGAGTAGGGCTGATGGTTGGACTTGATGATCCCAAGGGTCTTTTCCAACCTGAATGGTTCTATGATTCTATGATTGTATACAACATCCAGTGCCATTCTTTAAATGGAACCTGCAATAGATTTTAGTGCTTCCGTCTGAAAAGTGTTTGGAAACAGGGTTATGTATTGATATGCAGCTTTTTATACATATATATATATATATATATATTTGATAAGGTGAAGGGGAGAGAGAAAACTAGATAGCCAACTAGATTGCTGGAAATGAGTACAAAAACCACTGCAAAGAACTCATAAAAATGGAAGAGGAGTGAAACCAACGGAACTGTTTTCTTTCAGACCACAGATATTTACAAAGTGCTGCTGCACTGACTGGTTCAAATTCAAAAGTCTTGTTAAATCATACGACACAGACATCCCCACTTTGAATGTAAAGAGAAGGAAGGCCTAGAAACTGCCTTTCAGCAAGGCTTTTCTGAAACACAGGACTTTGGTTAGGGTAAAGCAAACATGGGCATTACTGCAAGCATCAGCTTAAATCTCCCAACAGAAGAAAGAAGAAGATGAAGCATTTTTAGCTGTTACCACATTTACCAAATTCATCTCTCCGGACAGGGGGCTATGAAGCATCTCCACAGAGGCAAACCAAGGATGCTCTGAAAGCTGAGGAAGCTTTCAGAAACTCTTAAATTTTAATGTTTCCTCTGCTGTGAGGACAAGCTGAGAGAGTTGGGAGGGGTGGGGGGTGTCACCCTGGAGAAGAGAAGGCTCCAAGGAGACCTTACAGCCCCTTCCAGTATCTGAAGGGGCTCCAGGAGAGCTGGGGAGGGACNTTGGACTAGATGGTTTTTCAAGGTCCATTCCAATCCCAGATATTCTGTGATTCTGTGACAGGACAAGAGGAAATGGGCACAAACTTGAACATAAGAAGTTCCATCTAAACATGAGGAGGAACTTCTTCACTTTGAGGGTGGCAGAGACCCGGAACAGGCTGCACAGAGAGGTGGTGGAGTCTCCGTCTCTGGAGACATTCCAGACCCACCTGGACAAGCTCCTGTGGTGGGTGGACCTGCACTGGCAGGGTGGTTGGACTAGATGATCTCCAGAGGTCCCTTCCAACCCCATACTGTCCCGTGAATCTGTGAAAAGATGGGTGAGCTTTCGCTGTGTCTCCTCTCAGTGCTCCCTACACAGAATCATCAGCCAAAACCGTTTCCTGCTTTGCTGGATCCAGCCTGAAATCTAAAACTGTTGTACCTACATGGCTGCTATTTGATTTTGAGAGACGTGAAAGAAGGCAGTACAAATACACAGAGAGTAAACATGTTTGCTCCAGCGAATACAAACTTCTAAACACAAGAGGTGAGAGCAGAATCATCCTCCGGTTATGAAATTCTCGCTGATACAGTCATGCCAGATCGAGGAAAGTAAACAGACTGAGAACTTAAAACAAACAGAAACAAAAATGTTTCAACTGCTAAAATATGTTGTAAGGAACACAAAAAAAAAACCCCATTTGTAGCTATTATACTGCTTTATAATAGTCCCCCTCTGTTATCTACATCTTGCAAACTACAGCTTACCAAAAACACCCCCCACAGTAAACAGACTCTGATTATTTAGTTGTTGAGCTCTGAAAAGGTAAACAAGCCTCTGAACAAACGGGGGGACTCGCATTGTTTGCATCTTAGCTCTTCTGTTCATTCTAAACACCTACAAAAAGCCAATCCTTGGCTGTGAAGCCGAACCGTATATCATCATCTCCTTTTCTGAGCACTGGGGCTATCACTGCAAAGCATGTTGGTCCTTTCTAAGCCTTGAATAGAAAAAAAAAGGAAGAGATCATTAAATTATAATTTCCCCACACAATTGGTCTAAGCATTTCCTACCAACAGGATTAGGAGGAACGCGAGATCCCAGAATAAAGCTGCTCAGCAGTCAGGGTGGCAGTTTAGTGTCTAGTAAATTTGATTTCTCTGAAAATCCTGACACATCATAATAGGGAAATCCTATTTACTGTAGCAAGCAGGATGGATAATACTGTTTAACACCTGGTACAGTACGTGCCATCAGCTCAGAGCTTTGTGCTCTGTGTGCTCATCTTACCTTAAGGTTAATGCTCCTTGACAGCCGACATGGTAAGTAGAATCCCCAAATTAAGTGCCGAACCTAGGATTTGCAAATCCTTTTTCCTCAAAATTTAAGTCATGAAAAAAAAAAAAAAAAGAAAAAGGAAAAAAAAAAATGGCTGCAGATAAGAGGATCACGTTCCTGGAACTTATGTCTATATTCTCAGGCTCTGATCTGGCAGGAAGCCCTGTATGGAGCAGGAGTCTGACAGCACAAAGGCCACTGAAGTCAGCAGGGACACGCACAGAAATTGTGGAATCGGCGAGGAAGAGCTCTAGGGGCAGTAACTTGTTGACTGTTAAATGTGGAGCATATCTAACATAATGCTGAAAGCTCCAAATTCCAGCTGGATAATTTTATTACCTCACTCCATGTGCATACTCACATGAATAATACTCGATACATATGGAAAGTATTTCTAGGAAACTCAAAAAGCATAAAAACCTCAGCTCAGGCAAGAAATTAATATTAATATCGAGATACACACCTTGCTCATTCACACTGACAAACTAAGTCGAATGATACAATTATGGAATAGTTTGGGTTGGAAGGGACCTTAAAGATCATTCAGTTCCAACCCCCCTGCCCCGGGCAGGAACACCTCTCACTACAGCAGGGTGCTCAAAGCCCCCATAGAATCCTAGAATGCTCAGAGTTGGAAGGGACCTTAAAGATCATTGAGTTCCAATCCCCCTTTCATGGGCAGGGACACCTCCCACCAGACCAGGTTGCTCAAAGCCCCATCCAACCTGATCTTGAACCCCTCCAGGAACGGGGCAGTCACAGCTTCTCTGGGCAACCTGGGCCATGGTCTCACCACCCTCACAGGAAAGAATTTCTTCCTAATATCTGATCTAAATGTACCTTCTTCTCATGCCAAACCCTTCCTCCTCATCCTATGGCTCCACTCCCTGATCAAGAGTCCCTCTCCATCTCTCCTGTAACCTGCTTCAGGTACTGGAAGGGTCTCTAAGGTCTCCCTAGAGCCTTCTCTGGGGAGATCACCCCGAACTCCAGGTTGGTCTGAGAACTCCAGGTTCTCCAGGTTGATCACCCCCAACTCTCTCAGCCTGTTTTTAGTAGAGGGGCTGCAGCCTCCTCAGCATTTGCTGTAGCCCTCTGATCATCAAAGCTGTGTCAAAGTAGTTATTTCACACGGTAGTGTGCTAGTTTTCCTCTGCTCCTAGGACTAGGGGTGTGATTCCCATAATGAGGCATCACAGTCCTATAAAGTGCTGTAAGAGGAAACTTTAACATCTTAGTCAGAGACAAGGACAGTGGGATACAATGCACTCTCAGCAAGTTTGCCAATGACACCAAGCTGTGTGGGATGGACAATGCGCTGGAGGGAAGGGATGCCACCCAGAGGGACCTGGACAGGCTGGAGAGGTGGTCCTGTGCAAATCACATGAAGTTCATCCAAATCAAGTGCAGGGTCCTCCACCTGGGATGTGGCAATCCCAAGCACAAATACAGGTTGGGTGGAGAAGGGCTGGAGAGCAGCCTAGAGGAGAATTTGGGAACGATGGTGGATGAGAAGCTCAACATGAGCTGGCAGTGCGCACTGGCAGCCCAGAAAGCCAGCCCCATCCTGAGCCGCATCAAAACAACTGCGGCCAGCAGGTCGCAGGAGGTGATTCTACCCCTCTACTCTGCTCTTGTGAGACCCCACTGGGAGCACTGTGTCCAGCTCTGGAGTTCTCAGCACAGGAAGGACATGGACCTGTTGGAATGGGTCCAGCAGAGGGCCTCAAAGATGGTCCGAGGGCTGCAGCACCTCTACTATGAAGACCGGCTGAATGAATTGGGCTTGTTCAGCCTGGAGAAGAGGCTGCTCTGGGGAGACCTTAGAGCAGCCTTCCAGTATCTGAAGGGAGCTACAGGAGAGCTGGAGAGGGACTCTTTCTCAGGGATTGCAGTGACAGTATAAGGGGTAAGGGTTTTAATTGGAAGAGGGGAGATCTAGATGAGATACTAGCAAGAAATTCTTTCCTGTGAGGGTGGTGTGACACTGGCCTAGGTTGCCCAGTGAAGTTGTGGAAACCCCATCCCTGCGACCATTCAAGGTGAGGCTGGATGGGACTTTGAGCAACCTGGTCTGGTGGGAGGTGCCCCTGCCCAGGGCAGGGGGCTTGGAACAGGATGATCTTTACAGTCCCTTCCAACCCAAACCATTCTAAGATTCTATGGTTACAAAGTCTACAGCCACCAGGGCTTGGCATTGACATTGAAACCAGTGGCACCACGGAAGGATGATGTACATGGAGGAGCTGAACAGAACATCGGGACAGAAGGGTGTGAGTGTGTGTGTGGATACACACGCGGGACTATACTAGAGGAAGAGGCTGTAGGAATGTTCTTCCAGGTACCAAGGGGCTCAATCTGCCCGAGATGGCAGTTTCCCTTATTCTTGCTTTGCTTTTTGAAGAGAAAAAACAAATGGTTTAAACTACCACTATCGCCACCTTATTATAGTAAATAATTAAGACAGTGTAGGGGACACGTGAGTCAATGGTTTGAATGCCGCTATCTCTAGGGCTTTCTGCTGTAGCCAAGAAGCACCATTACCCTGTCAGCACACAATGAAAAACACCCATAAATTTTTCTCAAAGCTTAATGTGCTCGAACCCTTAAATAACAGCTTTACATCCCAGTCAGATATACAGTATGAGAAGGTTATTCTTTAACTCCTTTGTTAAACTATCTCATTTTCCTTTGCTGCTGCGGAGCATGTAATAACTCATCGCTTATGTGCTATCTTTGACCTAGAAACACTGGCAGCTGTTCGGGGAATCGCTGGGTTTTTGGAAAGTATCAAAAGGTTTTTAGCACATAAACCAAATTTATGAACAGATATTGCCCTGGAGAATAGAATTGTTTATGTTTTACTATCACAGCTGTCACTGGTGCACAGTTATTTTGTCCTGTATTAATCCTCTGAAAAGGTTGAGCATCTTCACTCAGACACTGAAATATTTTATAATTGACAGACTTCATCTGGCACTGAATATGTATAGTAATTTTCTCCATAAGGAGCACACTGTGCTGACACTAATCTGTTCTGTTGTCATCTCCCTTTATTATCAACGCCTGCATTGTTTTTTCAGCAGCACTGAAGAACACAAATACCGAGCTTCTAATTGAAAAAGCTAAGTAATCAAAAAGGCAATTAATCATACAGATGAGCTCTGACACTCCATGATGCAACAGACAGAAACACCACATACGCACAACTCAAGTATTTTTAAAGTGTGCTTATTTGATGTAAGAATGATCCGAGAATGTAATTAGCATTCTTTGTCACAGGTGACAGACTCGCACGGCACAGCTCTTCGCGCTGACATGACTTCGCTGAGCTCCGCTCGCTCCTCTCACACCTCCCCTCCCTTCCCCTCCCTTCCCTGCTGAACAGCCCCTACTGACACTGTGTACCTTCCGCTGAAATCAGGACAAGTTTAGGAACAAGTAAGCAGCCCATTACTGTGCTCTGTAATTTCCAAAACGTTAGGCCTTTCCAGACCTTCCTTTTTTCTTCAAGCTCTCTTTCCATCCCAGTGCTCAAAAATCACCAATACACACTCTCACAAATGACCTTAATAACAGCTGATGGCACCAGCCTCCGAAGCTGGGATTGCAGGAGACGTGACCTCTCTGCTTTTGCGGGTTTTCATTCTGTAATCTCCACATCTCGGGAAAAAAAGTTCAAAGCCAGACTTGGGGCACAGAGTTCACCTCCTTTCAGAGCTGGAACGACTCCTTTTTGTGCAGAGGAGATGTGCACGTGTGCTTTGAAAACAACCCGGGTGACAGCTCGGCGAAGCAGTGGGTCCTTAGCTTACAAATAAAGAAGTCAGAAGGAAAAGACAAGCCTTAATCTGACGAGAGCCCCACTCTGAAGACAGAGCAAACATCACGCGGGGCATAAGGCAATCAATTCGGAACTGCCTGCTCCAGTGCTGGAGACTTCCAAGTCCATGAAGGGAAAGCAAGAGATGGCAGAGTTCACCTATTTCACAACCCTTGGGGATACTTATATACAGTTATTTACAGTTCATTATCTCACTGGCACACAAACAATGATGCATTCACACACGTTAACATGTGGTTCCACAACAGAAGTCGTAGAATCACAGAATGGCTCGAGTTGGGAGGGACCTCAAAGATCATTGAGTTCCAATCCCCCTTTCATGCACAGGGACACCTCCCACCAGACCAGGTTGCTCAAAGCCCCATCCAACCTGGCTTTGAAACCCTCCAGGGATGGGGCAACCACAGCTTCTCTGGGAAACCTGAGCCAGGGTCTCACCACCCTCACACACCAAAGAAGTTCTTCCCCAGATTTTATCTCAATCTCCCCTCTTTCAGTGTCAAACCCTTCCCCCTCATCCTAGGGCTCCCCTCCTTCATCCAGAGTCCCTCCCCAGCTCTCCTGGAGCCTCTTGAGGGACTGGAAGGGGCTTTAAGGTCTCCCTCTGGCCTTTTCTTCTCCAGGCTGGAGATTGTTAAGTCTTTGCTTAACAGGAGCAAGCAAAGGCACTGTATCACCAATGTAATTTAATTGTAAAAATAACTAAGAATAACATCTTATTTGTCGCTTGGCACTTTAGAAGGGTAAAACAAAAGCTTTCAAACAAAGAATGGCAGTTCATTATTAATTACTCCAGCAGTATGTACATCAGAACGATAAAAGAGGAAGCCGATAACTAAAAGCAGGGGTACAACCACCCCACAAGAAGCCAGGGTGGATGAGATACTGTAGACACCCCTTTTCCTCTAACACCAGCCAGTTATTTGAGAATAAGAAAGGTACTCTGGAGCGTGGTGGGTTTTTTTTATGAAGGTTCTTAATTTTTAACTGTTTAAATAATGCAGCTTTAGAATCATTAAACTAATTTACCCTCATCCTTTCAAACTATTTTTCATCACCAAGAACGTGACTTCATTAATGTCATCTTCAAAAAGGTAGGACAAAACACTGAGACAGTATCTGATATGCCCTCTATTTAAAATATTCATTAAGACCAATTATACACACTGCTAATTCATGCAACATGTTCGTCTTCCTAATCCATAAAAACGAGGGGTTTTCTTCTCTCCTGCTAAGCTGCATAAATGAATATGTATCTTGTTAATATCATTTTCAAAACTAACTAAATAAAAAAATAATCGAAATTAATCAACAATAAGCAGGCTCAGGAAGAAGGCAGAGGGGAAAAGAAGGCAAATGTACTCAGGCTGAAGGTTACAACCAACCTGGGGTCGAGGAAATGATGACAGGAGCCCTCAAGAGAGGAAGGACATGGACCTCATGGAGCAGATCCAGAGGAAGGCCACAAAAATGATCACAGAGTTGGAGCACCTTTGCTACGAGGACAGGCTGAGGGAGCTGGGGTTGTTCAGCCTGGAGAAGAGGAGGCTCCGGGGAGACCTAAGATCAGTCTTCCAGTCCCTGAAAGGGTTACAGGAGGGCTGGGGAGGATCTGTTTACAAAGGCCTGCTGGGATAGGATGAGGGGCAATGGCTTCAAGCTGGAGAAAGCAGACGTAGATTGGATATTAAAAATAGGTTCTTTACCATGAGGGTGGTGGACCAGTGGAACATATTGCCCAGGGAGGTGGTTGAGGCCCTTTCCCTGGAGATATACAAGGTGAGGCTCAAGGAGGCCTTGGGCAGCCTGGTCTAGTTGAGGGTGTCCCTGCTGACTGTGGGGAGGTGGGACTAGATGACCCTAGAGGTCCCTTACGGCCTGGACCATTCTGTGATTCTAGGACAGCAGTAATTACTTGAAATTAACATCCTATAAAATAGTACCCTATAAAAACCAGGAATGTAAACAGCGATATGTTAAAACACTGGAAACACTTCACCAGGCTGTTCTGTACAGTTTAGTTTCAAGTCTACTGTGAAAAAAAGGGCACAGAAGTGCTTTTTAAACACGGCATAAACAACTTGCAATTAACATTAAACTCTCCCAATAGTGGTGGCTTTCAGAGGAACCAGTAACTCCAACCCATGAAGGCAAGTGCGGACTGCAATAAAATCAGGAATTCCGTGTATGTTTTCCCATTTCACGGGCAATTTGGAGATTGTTTGGTGACACTCATTCACTTACACTCACTCTTCATCACTGCTGGTACAAAAGTAACCTCGTTAGGATATGATTCTATGATTCTATGATTATTTCCCTGTATGCAATTACTGTGTCATGAAATCTCATTTCGTGAGATTTTTCTCAATGTTTTTTTTTTTTCTCAAAGAAAACAATATTCCCAACGTGAAAACCTCTGTCTTGCCCATATTCAGCCAGAAACAGCAGCAGTTAACATGCCCCCCCCTCCAAAAAAAACCCCTCTGGCCACACTTTAAATCTTTATCTCTTTAGAAAATGCATTTTGTTTACTGGTAAAACATAAGCAGAAAGTCAGCAGCAGAAATGAAGAGAGAATTCTTGGTTAAAAGGGAAAGGGGACTTACCCTTTCCTCCAGCCGAGCCAGCTGCTCTTTGTAGAAGGCATCGTGCTTCTTCAGCTCCCTGTCTTTCTCTTCCAGCTGCTTGGCCTAAAGAAAGAAAAGAGGAAAATAAAACCAGATCAAGAAAGAGCATCACTTGCAACGCACAACATCTCCCAGAAATGGTACCAGTGAGGAATATACAGCGATTGAGCGCTGCAGCCTATTAGTACATTAATAAGATGATGCTTGTGGTATTGAAAATGGAAAGAGATTGTCTATTGCACTGGGTTGGTCTGTTTTTTTTTTTTCCTTCCATCCTCAACATCTGGGCTGTAGTTTGTCCCAAATGCACGTGGAAACACCACAAAGATGGAACCAAGCACACCCTGCTGAGATTCATTTTGTTTTCTTAAATTATTTCCTTTTTTTAATCAATTTCACAGAATCACAGAATCTCAGGGATTGGAAGGGACCTTGAAAGCTCATCCAGTCCAATCCCCCTGCAGGAGCAGGAACACCTAGATCAGATCACTCAGGAACGCCTCCATGTGAGTTTTAAATGCCTCCAGAGAAGGAGACTCCACACCCTCCCTGGGCAGCCCCTTCCAGTGCTCCCTCACCCTCACCGTGAAGAAGTTTTTTCTCATATTGAAGTGGAACCTCCTCTGTTCCAGCTTCTCTGGAAGAGAAGTTCCAACTTCCCTCCCAGATCACTTCTGAACTTCAGGGAACTTGCTTAAGCTACTGAACGGAATATATGCCGAGCCTGAATACTTGATTTTATTTGTTAAATGTTACCAAGTGGACATTTTGACGTGAGAAAAGCTGAACATGAATCAATACGTTCGTAGGCAGTGGCAGAAAGAATTCTTCCAAAGTAGCTCGCTCTTTCTCTGAAACCCCCAGTTCAGGAATGCATTTAGTATGTGCTTCATTCTAAATACTTAAATGTTAGTGTCAGGAGGACGGAGTCAGGCTCTTCTCAGTGATGTCCAATGATAGGACAAGGGGTAATGGGTGCAAGTTGGAACAGAGGAGGTTCCACTTCAATATGAGGAAAAAATTCTTCACAGTGAGGGTGAGGGAACACTGGCAGGGGCTGCCCAGGGAGGGGGTGGAGTCTCCTTCTCTGGAGACATTCCAAACTCGCCTGGACGCGTTCCTGAGGGACCTGCTCTGGGAGTTCCTGCTTCAGCAGGGGGATTGGACTGGATGATCTTTCAATCCCTGAGATTCTGTAATTCTGTAGTTTGGAAAGAACTAAATTCTTACATTTTGGCAAAAGCAGACCTAAGAAGTGCATCTAAAACTCCGCTGTCCTCTTTAATTAGTAGTTATTCCTCCCAGATGGGCTGAAGTATCCAAGTAAGCTGAAACCCTTCACTGTAGGATCACTCCCATGTCCAGAAACTTAAAATAATACAGAAGAATGTCGAACATCTATCTTTTGAATGCTAATACAACTCGAGTATTCATTTAAGAGACACTGCTTCCAGCGCTACTGAGCAAGCTGGCATTGTTTTGGCTTTTCATCTGTAGTACATTCTAATATGGATGTATTAAGGGGACTCATTAAGAATTCAAAAAGGCATTAAAAAAGCACACAAGCACACGGAATACATACAAAGCTACAAGTCCTGAGAGGAAACACTAGAAAGAGTGATTTTTAACAAGCTGTGGAGGATTTAATGCTGAAATTATCAGTGCAGATTCATTCCAGGCTCATCATTTTTTAATAATAAAATCTCTTTAGTGACTAATCATTAACCATCAGTGGTCATTACCACAATGGCCTATTCAACGTTACTCGTTTACCTCTAACGTCTTATTTCCACCCAGGTACTGATACTACAAAGCCAACTGCCTTAAGTTCCTATTGTAGCAGCATCCCCTAAAATTATAAACTCTTGCATTCCTACTATTTCAGATGGCATCTCCAGGTGATGGGCATTAGAAATGGGTCGGGAAGGGAAGGGAAGGGAAGGGAAGGGAAGTTTCAGGAAAGGAAAGTTTCAGGAAAGTTTCAGGAAAGGAAAGTTTCAGGAAAGGAAAGTTTCAGGAAAGGAAAGTTTCAGGAAAGGAAAGTTTCCTTTCCTTGCCTTTCCTTGCCTTG
>VZTM01092876.1:1899-40188 GCA_013400555.1 Jacana jacana | reverse complement strand
AAGGGAAGGGAAGGGAAGGGACCACAACTGCTCCTTACTTATCTCCTTACCTTTCTTTCTATATCCTGAAGCATGTAAAAACAAAACCAAAAGGTGAAATTTATTATATAACAATGAGTAGAAAGGATGCACTTCAGGCATATCTGTAATGTAGAACAATGCAGGAAACTATTTATAACTTGTGAGGTTTTTTTAATGAATCTCCACCACAAACATCCCTGGCTCTACCGAAAAGCCCACTGCCAAATTTTAATTCCCCTTGGACGAAGCAAACCTTGCCCTCTGCCAACCACCTCCTCTTCAGCACAGCATCGTGGAGAACATTCCACAGCCCTGTCCACCCCCATTGAAATCAGCCTTTATTCAGTACAAAAAAACTAATTACAGGTTTTTCCAAAGCTGATTACAGTAAATATTCTAAAGCCTAACGACCATGCTTTGTATTGATCATGGGTTTGCTTTTTCTAGATAATTCCTGTATCCCCTCTCAAAAACCTGCCTCTTGCCCGTGGTTACAAAAACAGCTGAAAATTCACTGCAGGTTGTGCCTCTCCAACCATCTGACACTTCAATGTGTTATTATAAACACTCAGACACGAATGGGGTGAAATCTTGTTGGCAGCCGGTCACCAGTGGTGTCCCTCAGGGCTCAGTTTTGGGGCCGGTCTTGTTTAATCTGAACCTGCTCCAGCACCACAATGTCTATTTTGTGGGAAGGGGCCCAAAACTGGACCCAGCACTCAAGATGGGGCCTCACCAGTGTCCAGTGCAGGGGGACCATCACCTCCTGAGTCCTTCTCTCCGCATTATTCCTGATACAGGCCAGGATGCTGTTGGTCTCCTTGGCCACCCGGACACACTGCTGGCTCATATTCAGCCCACAGTCGACAAACCCCCCCAGGTCCTTGTAAATAATACACCACCAAATGTAAATAATACATTTATCCAAAGGTTTGTTGCCCTGTATTGGGAAAGTAACTGGAAGATCTGGTAGGCCACTAAGATACTCAGACAGAAAAAGTTTCTTCCATCACCCCTGGCATTTGTTGAGCAGCGCAGACCCAGCAAAGTTTCAAAAAGAAAGAAAGGAAGAATTATTCATTTATACAGGAGACAATATAAATATGCCAAGAGAAGAGAATTCACTGCAGAAATAAAAACCTGTAAGGTAATATTATATTTATGGGGCCGCAGCAACATGATCCCAGTGAATATCAATTAGCCGTAACAAAATAATTAACAGTAGCCATGTATTCAATTAGCTGAATGCTGCACTTTAGTTGTAAATGAGATATTGGAACAGGTTCATTGCTTCTCCATGAAGTAACTCTAATAAACAAAGCCTTTGCCAGGGTGTGATTTAGAAAACAGCTTCAGGAGGTCACCTTTGGGAGGCAGCCTGTCTTTCCAAGACTACCCAAAACTTAAAAATAGATGGCTAATAATAAATAGGGGTTCTTCAGAGGCGTGGGGAAGTTGGACCAAGATTTAAAGGCCAACCTGGGTTTCAGTTTCAGAAGCAGCGCCTGGATTTAGCACAGCCCTGGTGTGAGTTTCCATCACCGAGGAATGGATGTCTCTAACAAATGCCCGTGCAACGCCCTCCACACGGCTGCGGGGGCACTTGGAGAGTGGTCCTTGATGAACCCAACAGACACACACACTACTTTTGTCCTTTGTAAGGTCATACAGAAGAAATAAGTAGCCAACTGAAAACTTATGTCTCATAATGATCTTTAGAAAAACAAAGGAAGGAACCTAGTTGGCTGGCTACAGCAAGGTTTGAGGTGTGCACAGCCTGTAATTGCCATTCTTTAAGGAGCTGCTGAGGATAAAACATCATCAGTCAGTTTAGGAGAATCACAAAATGGTTAGAGTTGGGAGGGACATTAAAGATCACCTCATTCCAACCCCCCTGCCTTGGGCAGGGACACCTCCCACCAGACCAGATTGCTCAAAGCCCCATCTAGCCTGGTCACCTCCGGGAATGGGGTATCCACAACTTCTCTCGGCAAGCCGGGCCAGCGTCTTTCCACCCTCAGAGTGGAAAATCCCTTCCTGAGATCTAATTTAAATCTCCGCTATTCCAGTTTGAAGCCATTACCCCTCATCCTATCACTACATACCTCTGTAAAAAGTCCCTCCCCAGCTTTGCTGGAATCCCTTCAGGGACGGGAAGAGGCTCTAAGGTCTCCCTGGAGCCTTCTCTTCTCCAGGCTGAACCCCCTCAACTCTCTCAGTCTGTTCTCATGGCAGAGAGGCTCCAACCCGCCCAGCATCTTTGTGGCCTCCTCTGGACCTGCTCCAGAAGTTTGTAGGCAGGTATCAAAATCAGCTATTGAAGCCCCCAGGGGTCCCAGGTTTAAACCTGCCCCTTAGTGCAGACTCCAAGCTCCAAATTCATTAACATCCGCCGACTTTACAGAAGAACATCCCTCAGACCACTTCAGCTTGCATTTTTCTGGCAGAGAAGACTAATCTGTTTCACAATAAGAATCCATTTGAACACTAAATTTATAAAACATCATCAGCCATCCGAAAGTGCTCTGACTATGTCTTGCCAAGCTGCTTCAAAATCATTTCCTCACCACCCATCAAGAGGACCATTGTAAGTGGACAACCAAGGAACCGGATCTCCCAAGGTTCAAGGCTGTGAGTGAGTGAGACCAGGCATCAGGTCCAGGGGCTGGAAGAGCACCCTGTCACAACAGGTTTACAAGACTAAGGGGATTTGCCCGGTAAATGCTAACTACAGCAATGAGGGCTTCTCTCATGGGAAAGGTCACATGAAATATCTACAGGCCTTCAGGCGGGGCCATGTGTTTTGAGGAAAAGGTTAACTGATTAGCAAGCAAAAGACAGTGGCGGCAGAGGGCTGGCCTTCAGCAGCTCCAGAAGCATGGGAGATCTCACAGGAGAACTGCTGGCTGGATGAATCACATGCATCAGGATGAATGTGATGCACCAGAGCTACACAGAAGCATAGAATGGTTTGGGTTGGAAGGGACCTTAAAGATTAACCAGTTCCAACCCCCTGCCCTGGGCAGGGACACCTCCCACCAGACCAGGTTGCTCCAAGCTCCGTCCAACTTGGCCTTGAACACATCCCGGAGGCAAGGATGGGGCAGCCACAACTTCTCTGGGCAACCTGGGCCAGGATCTCACCACCCTCACAGCAAAGCACTTCTTCCTAGTTTCTAACCCAAATCTTTCACCAGTGCATTGCTGGAGATTTGCTGTTTGTTTTGCAATTCGAGGTTTGCTGGATGAGAATATCTATAGCTGTGAATTCAAGAGCTTGTTGACTCTAACGTCCCTCAGGTACAGACTATGACTGTCAGGTCATGAAACAGTTACTCAAATTTCGAGGACTACTGCATTGCTCAGCCCAGAAACCTTTTTACAGTGGACTTCAGTATCCTCCACATATAGCATTCATGTGTGCATGTCAATAAAACTGAAGATGAGAAAGGTTGGTAACTCATTATCATGGTCAGCAAAATTACAATCTTCACTCACTGATATGGGGATGAAAGGGACCTCTGGAGATCACCTAGGCCAAGCCCCTGTCAGAGCAGGTCCACCCAGAGCAGGTTGCACAGGAGCTTGTCAAGGCGGGTTTGGAATGTCTCCAGAGAAGGAGACTCCACCACCTCTCTGGGCATCCTCCTCCAGGGCTCCGCCACCCTCAAAGTGAAGTAGTTCTTCCTCGGGTTTAGATGGAACTTCTTATGTTCCAGTTTGTGCCCGTTTCCTCTTGTCCTGTCACTGAGCACCACTGAAAAAAGACTGGCCCCTTCCTCCTGACACCCACCCTTGAAGTATTTATCAGCACTGGTAAGATCCCCAACATACACAACTTCCTTCCCCCGGCAAATCACAGAATCATAGAATAGAATCACAGAATCATCTAGGTTGGAAGGGATCTTTAAGATCATCTAGTCCAACCATCAACTGAACACTGACAAATAACTGTCACAAACCATGTCTCTGAGCACAATGGCAACCTGTCTTTTGATTACCACCAGGGATGGTGCCTCAATCACTGCCCTGGGCAGCCCATTGCAAGGATTCATAACCCTTGAAGTGTAAAAATTCGTCCTAATATCCAATCTGAACCTCTTCTTGTGCAACTTGAGGCCGTTTCCTCATGTCCCATCGCCTGCGACTTGGGAGAAGAGACTGAACCCCGTCTCCCTACACCCTCCTTTCATGGCGTTGTAGAGAGTGAGAAGGCCTCCCCTCAGCCTCCTTTTCTCCAGCTTGAACAACTCCAGCTCCCTCAGCTGCTCCTCAGAAGACTTGTGCTCCATACCCCTCACCAGCTTTGTTGCCTTTCTCTGGACCCTCTCCACTACCTCAATGTCTTTCTCGTCATGCGGGGCCCAAAAGTAGACACAGTACTCCAGGTGGGGCCTCACCACCTCACTTCTTTGAAGCTATTCCTATTCACAAAATTATTCCTCACCACAAAAACTGATCCAGACACATCCCTTAGAAAAAAAAAACCTGTTAATTTCCACTTGTAAAGGTAGAGAATAGTTATGAATTAGAAACGGCAGCAACAATAATGCATCACAAAACATATTCTTTGACAACTGTAATTAAAACAAGCTTTTGTAATTAGCAGTAAATGCACAACAGTACATTTTCTAAAAATAATGAAGTCGTAAAAGAATAAGTATTGTGGATAAAAAAGATCACATTGGGAGGAAGCTAATGGAGAAAGTTAAAAAATTGAATTTACAAGCACGTTAGGATCCATTCTGTAGAGGACATGTGACATTAAGCTTCATTTATTAAAACTAGTTATAGACCAAAGAAGAAAAAAATACAAATGTACATTGTGTCAAACAAAATAGTTACAGATTTCCTTTTCTAAGTTAAGCCACGGGAACAGGCAACTGAAATCCAGAGGCAAGATGTTATCCATTAAGAGAAGTGTTTGTTAATGTTCCTGTCCCAGCAAGAAAAGCTTCTATCACTGCATTAGAAGGAAAAAGCTGGACACCTCCCTGATGTCTTAGGGAGAATAGACACATATAGCTGAGGCACTCAAAGGGGCCTCAGGAGGTCATGTAGTTCCTGCTCAAAACACGGCCAACTAAGAGGCCAGACCTGATACTTCAAGGCTATATCCAGTTGGGTATTGAAAACATCCAAGCATTGAGACTGACCAACCTCTACCATGTCTTCTTCATCAGCAAGGTCTCCCAAGACTCTGTGTGTAAAGACAGGGTTGAAGGAGAAGGAGAAGCAGTGACAGCAGTAGATAAGGACACAGTCACCAAACACTTGGGAGGACGTAGGGGAGAACTTTGTAGAGTAGGGCTGATATTTGGACTCAGTGATACCAAAGGTTTCTTCCAATCTAAATGATTCTATGATTCCATGATTCTATGACTCTGGGTTCTTCCCAGACTGAACTATTTCACTATTTCACCTGAACCTGGTGAGGGTTCTGGAGCACAAGTCTTGTGAGAAGAGGCTGAGGGAACTGGGGCTGTTCAACCTGGAGAAAAGAAGGCTGAGGGGAGACCTTATTGCTCTCTACAACTACCTGAAAGTAGGGCGTAGAGAGGGGAGCTTGCTCTCTTCTCCCAAGTAACAAGCGATAGGACAAGAGGAAATGGCATCAAGTTGCTCCAGGGGAGGTTTAGATTGGGTATTAGGAAAAAATTCTCCACCAAAAGTGTTGTCAAGGATTGGAACAGGCTGGCCAGGGTGGAGTCACCATCCCTGGAGGTATATAAAAGCCAGGTAGATGTGGTGCTGAGGGACATGGGTTAGCGATGGCTTCTATGAGTGTTGGGTTGATGTCTGGCCTTGATGCTCTCAAAGGCCTATTCCAACCTAAACGATTCTATGGTTCACTTTTATGATCTCATCCAGAGAACAAAGGGCAGGACGATGACAAAGTTGTACCAAGCTGCTACAAAACAAGCAAGGTGAGTACTAAAGAAAAGCTTCCCGCTTATCACCAAGCTCTGCTCCTCGCTGGGTGAACCAGCTGGTTTGCTCCCTTTGGAATCGACAGATCGGGAAGGTGTTATTTCCTTGACAATAAAAATTAAAAGAAGAGATCCTAAACTCATCTGCATTACATACGTGATGCCAAGGGGAATAAAAGAAAAGCAGGGCTTACTTTGGAATCTGTACACACGCTCCTCATTGAACTAAGGCAGCCCAAGAAGATGAAACATTCTAAAAACTATCAGTTCCGCTGCCAGGTATTTGTAGCAATTCAAGTAATGTCTGCAGCCGTTTCTGACAGCTTCTGATGTTTCACTCATATGTCAAATATGTACAGTTTTCTCCTAATCTTCAAGAAGCAGTCACAGACTGCTCCGTAGGAGCCAAAGAGGATTTCTCTCTATAAAAACGGAGCAAGAGAACTATTTCCCTGTTCAATTCCAGAATAGCAGCTGCCAGTAAACAGATCTAGGACCGTGTTCTACTTCCAGCTTTGTTGCTGTTCCGCTACTATGACAAGTCATAAATATTTGTGTCCTTTTTTACAGTGTTCAGAATTGATCTAATGATGATTCTGCAGAAGTACTTTGAAATTCCTGGAGGACAATGAGCAAGAGAAAGATAAAGAAAAGGTATTAGTAAGCTCTGTGAGCTGATATCTGATGTACCCTTCCAGAAAGCGTTTTCACACCAAATTACCACTGACATCCAAAACCAAGTCATTAAGAAGAAACTTGCACCTCATCTGCCTAATAACTAAATATTCAGACTAGAGAAGATGTTGACATTTTCTAAGCTTTCCATTTGGAACCTTTATTTTTGCTTCAGGAGTCCAGCATCATTTGTGAACACTTTCATACTATATTACTTTAATTTTAAAAGCCACGGTTTATTTCTTTCGCCTTGTAAACTGAACAGTCAGGAGACTGAAGGTAAACAGTGAAATAATTCTTATAGATGCTGCACTAATATAAGCAATGAAATTTCAACACCTCATTGAAGCCCACTTCAAAGTCAATCTCACCTGGAATCCCACAGAAAACCTACTGTATCCTCCATTTATTGGAGGCTGAGCAGCCGCAGGGACCGCAGATTCTCCAATGCTATTTTCCAACCGGGAATATCCTACTCCTTGTATCAAATGATCAGAACTGTACATGAATCCTGGGCTCCCCGGTTCAAGAAGTACAAGGAACTGCTGGAGAGGATACAGCAGAGGACCACCATGATGATGAGGGGCCTTGAACATCTCTCTGATGAGGAAAGGCTGAGGGACTTGGGTCTTTTTAGTTTGGAGAAAACTGAGGGAGGATTTCATCAAGGCCTATAAATACTTAAAGGGTGGGTGTCAAGAGGACAGGGCCAGTCTATTTTTAAGTGGTGCCCAGGGACAGAACAAGATGAAATGGGCAAAAATTTGAACACAAGGAGCTCCATCTAAACCTGAGGAGGAACGTCTTCACTTTGAGGGTGGCAGAGCCACGGAAGAGGCTGCCCAGAGAGGTGGTAGAGTTTCTGTCTGTGGAGACATTCCAAACCACCCTGGACACCCTGCTCTGAGTGGATCTGCTTTGGCAGGAGGATTGGACTAGGTGACCTCCACAGCTCCCTTCCAACCCCGTATCATTCCATGAGTCTGTCAATCTCTGAATTGATGTAATTTCCTTGCAACAGGAGTTGCATCTTTGGAACAGGCTGCTCAATCTGTGATCTTGGGAAGCAACTTTTCACTAAAGGCATAAAATAATGATGCCCAAGTAGGTAAATCCACTTTCAAATACAAAATGTGATTGCGTTTATTTCTTCTCAGCTATTCAAGTTATTGATTTCTGCTGAAGACACAAAACTGAATAACTTGTAACTACATCAGGTGGTTCTCAATTTGAAAGATACAATATAAGCAGAACCTTCATTTGTGAACGTTGAAGAAAGCACTAAAAAATATCTTTAAGACAATAAACTATCTGTATCCTTTTGGAAATTAGATTTTCTACAATTGAACTCTTCAGTAATAAACAAACCATCAAAACTCATTTGAGAGAGAGTCAATAATGCAACCATACTGTTTACCATCATTCCAAAACAGAGCTTTTCCTCATCAGCTTGGTAATAACAGAACTGCAAATAGTAGATAATTTTAAATGAAATTTAAGACAGAAGCTGTAACTCACAAACAAATTGATTTTTCGAATGGGTCATAGGGCGCAACAGTGAAATATTTCGGTATTTACCCTCAGCGTTGCCAGGGGAGTATCATTTTGGTCAGCACTGGGAACACTACGGCTCTCACAAAAGGCCTCCCATCAAAATATGCAAAAAACTCACACAGTAAAGAAAATACTTCTAGCTAATTAGTACAACGTCTCTATAGGAAAGCTATACAAAATCACAGCATCACAGAATATCTGGGATTGGAAGGGACCTTGAAAGATCATCCAGTCCAATCCCCCTGCTGGAGCAGGAACACCTAGAGCAGGTCACACAGGAACGCCTCCAGGCGAGTTTGGAATGTCTCCAGAGAAGGAGACTCCACAACTTCCCTGGGCAGCCCCTTCCAGTGTTCCCTCTTTCTCGTGGACAACATCACAGAATCACAGAATATCAGGGATTGGAAGGGACTTTGAAAGCTCTTCCAGTCCAATCCCCCTGCCGGAGCAAGAACACATAGAGCAGGTCAGGTTTTGTATGTCTCCAGAGAAGGAGACTCCACAACCTCCTTGGGCAGTCCCAGCCAGTGTTGTCACCCTCACCATGAAGCAGTTTTTCCTCATATTTGAGTGGAACCTCCTATGTTCCAGCTTGCACCCATTGCCCCTTGTCGTATCATTGGATGTCACTGAGAAGAGCCTGGCTCCATCCTCCTGACGCTCATCCTTCACACATTTATAAACATTAATAAGGTCACCCCTCAGTCTCCTCTTCTCCAAGCTCAAGAGACCCAGCTCCCTCAGTCTTTCCTCATATGGGAGATGCTCCACTCCCTTCATCATCTTGGTAGCCCTGCCCTGGACTCTCTCCAGCAGTTCCCTGTCTCTCTTGAACTGAGGGGCCCAGAACTGGACCCCAGATGGGGTCTCACCAGGGCAGAGTAGAGCGGGAGGAGAACCTCTCTCGACCTACTAACTACTCCCCTTCTAATACACCCATTCTTGGCCATGAGGGCACAGTGCTGGCTCATGGTCACCTGATGTCCACCAGAACCCCAGGTCCCTTTCCCTGCTGCTCTCCCAGTAAGTGATTGGGTTTTAGCTCTTTCATTTGGTTCTTTGCAGCCCTTCGAAAACTCAGTTCAAGCAAATTATAGTTCTTTTCATGTTATCTCTGAAGCATTTAACTCAGTGTGAAAATCCCATATAATAAGAAAAGTTACTACACCTGGTTAAATGATTAAATACAAACTATCATCCAGCAAAGCTAGAAAGCAAGGCCTTGGGAAAGTGGGGGGAAATGGCAGGAAGCCGGTGTGGGGATACAGCAAGATTTAATGCTCTTTGGATTTTAATTAGCAAATTACAATGCTGGTCTTTCAGAATTTTCTTTAAAGTTTCAGCAATTTATTCTGAAATCAACCCACAAGAGAATTGCTGCCTCGAGGAAAGTACCTCTGAAAGGAGCGGGCATTGATTTCTGTATTGATTATTGGTGAGCATCTTCCTTTTGTATAATCCTCTAACACGTGTCATTGAATTTCTGTGTCCAACTTCCATTCATTGCACTTTTATTTCTCTTCTCATTTGATTGCAGAGTCTCTAGGGCAGTGCCTGGAACTCACTACACATCTGTGCAATGTTTAACATAATTATACTTCAAGCTCTGCTGGCGTTTGTATTATTCCAACAGAAATAAATAATACTCTTTGCAGAGAAAATATCTAAAACTATATAAAACCGATAGGAAAAGCAGACAGTAAGGGAGACAAACAGTTGATTTTTGTAAAGATCACGCTGGAAAAGCAAAAGAAAATAAATTAATAGTTTTTTTTAAAGTCCTGACCTGTTTGGGTGGTCCCAAATTACTAGCACACTCATATGTTTGTGCCACAAGGAACTGAAAAAACCCCTGACATAAGTATCAATTAATAATTGCAGTCAGGGAATAGATTTACAGGAGGGCCTGATGAAATAGAAATGACATTTCTATTCCCGACTCTGGCATTTCCATTCCTTACTCTTGACATCCCTGTCATGCAAATTTGTTGACAGAACATCTAGAGTGATGAACGTGGCAGGGCAGAGGCTGGTTGTTCTACATTTTACTCTGATTTTTTTGCTTGCCATGGAAAAGAATTAAACACTTGTCTAATGGGGTATTCAAAAATAATTCCACAATATCTTACACAAAGCAAAATGAAAATCAAATAATCGTGAAAACCAATGAAACACTCAAAGGTTTCATAAAAATTACTGGATAGAAATGGCCAAAAAAATAAAGTAAGACACTACGTGGTCAACGCTCCACGTTTCAGTTTATAATTTAGAAACCTTCAGTCATCTAGAAAAAGAGATATGTTGAGAAGATCGCAACTGGAGACCCCTCTAATTCATACAGACCACGTAGAACACAACAAGAAGCTATTTAACGTCCAGGGATCAGAAGACAGGAAGGATAGACTGAAAAACAACCAACCAGAGCTCTGGTCACTACAGCCAAAAGCTTCCAAAAAGAAAGAATCTTTGACCATTTTTGGAGTCCTCAACACAGGAAGGTCATGGACCTGTTGGAACGGGTCCAGCAGAGGCCCATGAAAATGATCAGAGGGATGGAGCACCTCTCCTATCAAGACAGACTGAGTTGAGGGTGTTCAGGAGGTGGCTCCGGGGAGACCTCATAGCAGCCTTCCAGTCCCTAAAGGGGGCCTACAGGAGAGATGAGGAGCGACTCTTGATCAAGGAGTGAAGTCATAGGACGAGGGGAAATGGTTTTAAATTGAAAGAGGGGAGATTGAGATGAGGCCTCAGGAAGAAATTCTTTCCTGTGAGGGTGGTGAGACACTGGAACAGGTTGCCCAGACAAGCTGTGGATGCTCACTCTCTGGAGGAGTTCAAGACAAGGATGGATGGGGCTTTGAGCAACCTGGTCTGGTGGTCCCTGCCCATGGCAGGGGGGTTGGAAATAGATGATCTTTAAGGTCCCTCCCAACTCCAGTCATTTTGAGATTCTAAGCTGGAGATAAAGATAGATACATAGAAGGGTAGATGATAGAGGTATACAAAATAATTACATGATCAGAGAAGGTGAGTCAGGCTCTCTTATTTACTCCTTCTCATAATACAAGACCGAGGAGATATTCAGTGAACAGTGAAATTGAAAAGCAACAAATTTGAAACCAATTAAATGCATAATTAACCTGCAGAACTCATTGCCACAAGTTATCAGTGAAGCCAATCGTTTAGTAAAATCCCAAAAAGCGTAGATGTTTGTATTAACTCTGAAAACATCCGCAGTTACACCTCTAAGGAAGCTGGGACTTTGGATTCCTTGGAGGGCTGTACACCTCACCATTTTGACAACAATCAAAACTAATGCATTTTAAGATGTGAGAAGGAAACTCCCTGTCCTTTTTGTACCACCTCTATGCTACAAAGTGCCTCCAGCGAAATGCTCTGTTTCTTATGGCACATGACAAAAAAGCCGCTATTTAAGTAAAAAAATTCTGCTGTGAGGCCGTATTTACATAACCAAGAAATTAAAGAAGCCATAAATAAGCCTTGTCAACTTTCTTCTTGCACTGTTGAGACAATGGTTTACACAGGGGTTACAGGGATCCACGCAGAAAGAAGTCATCTTGACACCTTCATGTCAAGAAGTCGTCTTGCAGAACTGCCTCTCACCTCAGCTAAACACTATAAGAAACCGCTGTTGAATGAACCTCAAGGTATAAAACAAAACAAAATGCCAAATCAGAAAAAAAAAACCCCAACAATAAAAAAACCCCACAAAACCCAAACAGCAAAAAAAACCCAAGAGAGAACAAGTAAATTTAAATACTGCTGAGCCAGAAACCAGAATGTCAAACTGGTC
The DNA here is from genome assembly GCA_013400555.1 of Jacana jacana. NCBI lineage: Eukaryota > Metazoa > Chordata > Aves > Charadriiformes > Jacanidae > Jacana > Jacana jacana. The sequence continues at coordinate 28,194 of VZTM01092876.1, read as the reverse complement.
CGAATGCTTTGTGCAGAAAGAAAGACTGCAGAGTTTCTCTGCTCAGCGAATTTCCTACCATTAGCCTTATTGTTCTTAAGACAGAGAAATCCAGGCAGCAAAAAGCACAATTTTCCAGCCTGAAGAAGAGAAAAAGTGCTGAGAAGCACATAGAAGACGAGGACAGCGAAGCCACGCTCTGAGTTTACCCCAGCAAACCAACACTGACAGCTTCTCCAGCCTCCTCCTTCCCGCTTCTGCTCTCCCTCTTCTTCTCTTCACCTTCCAAACACACATAAAAACCAACACATTCATCCCAGCTATTATTTACACTTTGCTTCAAACTGTAGCTGCTTAAATAACTATCAAGGGTGAGTATAAATTAGGACTGTAATTTCAATATAAATACTGAGAAGTCAATCACCTGAAAAAATCAAATATTACCATTCTAAGGGCTGGGTGGCAATGGAAAAGAATGTCCCGCTATGATCCCCCACCAGGGAAACTATTAATTACTGTGTTGGTTTTTCTCACTGTTTATTGCTGTATCGCAAAGAGAGCAGCTCAACCTCAGACATCGATTAGGATTCAGCTCTTCTCAGCGCCGCACAAATGCAACAGGGACAATCAGCAGGAGGAAGAACACCTGCGAGATTTAATCTAATACATACTCCAGAAATAAGAAGGAAAGAAAGAGACCACAGGCATGAACATCCAACAAGCCCTGTTTCAAACATTTTTCTATTCCCCTGTTAGTGGAGCCCCACTGAGCACCCATACTGACCCTTCTGAGGTTCTACAAGGCCAAGTGCCAGGTCCTGCACTTGGGTCACACCAACCCCATAAATGCTAAAGGTCTGGAGAAGAGTGGGCTGGAGCTGCCTGGTGGAAAAGGACCTGAGAATGCTGGTCAACACATTCAGATGGCTGAATATGAGCCAGCAGTGTGCCCAGGGGGCCATGAAGGCCAACAGCATCTGGCCTGGATCAGGAACAGTGTGGCCTGCAGGTCTAGGGCAGTGACCATCCCCCTGTACTGGACACTGGTGAGGTCCCACCTCGAGTGTTGGGTCCAGTTTTGAGCCCTTCACAACAGAAAAGACATTGAGGTGCTGGAGTCATTCCAGAGAAGGGCAACGGAGCTGGTGAGGGATCACAAGANGAGAAAAGGAGGCTGAGGGGACAACTTCTTGCTCTCTACAACTCTCTGAAAAGAGGGTGTAGCCAGGGGGGGTCAGTCTCTTCTCCCAAGGAACAGCCATTGGGTAAGAGTAAACAGCCCCAAGTTGCACCAGGGGAGGCTTAGATTGGATATAGGAACAATTTCTATACCAAAAGGGTTATGAAGCATTGGAACAGGTGGCCCAGGAAGTGGTGGAGTCACCATCCCTGGAGATATTTAAAAGCTGGACAGAGGTGGTGCTGAGGGACATGGGTCAGCGGTACTTTTGGCAGAGTTAAGTTGACGGTTGCACTCGATGATCTGAAAGGTCCCTTCCAACCTGGATAATTCTGTGGTTCCACGATTCTAAAATGGAGTAAGCCCAGTCCCGGGCTGCAGGAGCAGAAGTAGTGTCCTCCATTCAACTGCTTCTGCAACCTCAGAAAAGCCTCTTTTCCTTCTCTTTTCCTTTTGCAGGCTGCTGGTGATGTTTGCAAGGAGGCCGAGCGCTGTCTGTACAGCGCTTGGAGAATCTACAATCCATACATTTTAGAAAGGAATACTGTTATTTGAACAGGACCGTTTTGTGTTGTGGGTGAGACAGCCTGTGAGTGAAAGCAAGCACTTAAATCCGCGTGAGAGAAAAGTGGTTTCATCCCAGTCAATAGGAAACACTTTGGGAAAATACAAGCTGCCGAGTACTTTTATAATAACAGGGAAGGGAGGGAGGGGGGGGAAAGGGGGGGGCAACCAACCCACCCTCTTACATTTTGGGAGTTGCTAAAACATGTCAATTTGAGACAATCTTTTGTGCACTGCCCAACATTTGGAGTGCTAGAAAGCAAAGCTCTTGGCTGCATATGCTGCCTGCTTAAACCTTACCTGCCATGAGATACAGGCTGTTCTAACCCGCAGCGAGAATTAGCCCGTAATTTTCTAGACGTGGAGAGACATGCCAACTACCTGCAGGAGTGACTTGCTGGTATTTGCATGAAATTGAGAATAGCAAAGAATTCTTCCAATTAGATCGATTCAGAAGCGGCAGAAAAGTCACAACTTTCCGCTGCCCACAGCGAGGAGTTAAAAAAAAAAATGAACAAAACACGACTGAACTAGATGATCTTTCAAGGTCCCTTCCAAGTCCTGATATTCTGTGATTCTGGGATCATAAACAGGCAAAAAGATCTAATAAAATCACAGAATGGTTTGGGTTGGAAGGGTCCTTGAAGGTCATCCACTTCCAACCGCCCTGCCATGGGCAGGGACACCTCCCACCAGACCACGGTGCTCAAAGCCCCATCCAACCTGGCCTTGAACCCCTCCAGGGATGGGGCAGCCACAGCTTCTCTGGGAATCCTGGGTCAGTGCCTCACCACCCTCAGAGTGAAAAGTTTCTTCCCCGTATCTAATCCCTCATCCTATGGCTCCCCTCCCTCATCAAGAGTCCCTCCACAGGTTCCCTGAAGTCCCTGTAGGGGTTGGAAGGGGCTCTAAGGTCTCCCAGGAGCTTTCCCTTCTCCAGGCTGAACCCCCCAACTCTCTCAGCCTGTCCTCACAGCAGAGGGGCTCCAGCCCTCCCAGCATCTCCGTGGCCTCTGCTGGCCCAGCTCCACCAGATCCATATCCTTCTTGTTCCTCCCTTAACCCAAGCTCAGCTTCATTCTTGGTGATCTACCTTCCCAAACTCAACGGTCAGCCTCAGGCAAGGGCTATTTTTCACTTCATTCTTTCTGCTACTGAGCACTATTAGACGTCTGCCACATTCAGCTCTCACAGCCTCAGATTTATAGCTGGAGGAAGCAATAGATTTACATGCAGAAGTTAAAATGTATTCGGGCACTGAAATACTGACAAGGTAAGTGTGGTGGAAGCCCAAGTGTTATTACTCCCAGCAACATACAGTCCGAGCCCAGCCCCGACACACTCCAAAGGAGAGAGAGATGGAAACACGGACCTACATTATGCAGAAATATCACCACAGGTGCATAAATTCAGCTCCTATAAACGAAAATGCAAGAGAGTCCAGATTGCTTTTATGAAACCTTAATCTGTAACATGTAAAGACCAGTATTTCTTGTTTTAATGAAAAAGAAATAGCCTCATATCTTCTCTTATTTAACTGGAGTCAGTAAAAAAAGAGGCAAAGGCAGTTTTCCCTGACAGTTGAGCTTTCAGGGTTTACCATGGTAGAAAATAATAATTTAAAGACAACCTGGAATATTTTTTTTTAATCAGTAACAAAAGAACCCATTCATATATGCTCCATGGCCCAGAGCTGCTTCATCAGTGGAGATTCTGAAAATTTATTTAGAATCAGAGAATCATTTAGGTTGGAAGAGACCCTTGGGATCATGGAGTCCAACCATCAGCCCCACTCTGCAAAGTTCTCCCCTACACCAGATTCCCCAACACCACATCTAATCTACTCTGAAACACAGTCAGGGATGGGAACTCAACCCCTCCCTGGGCAGCCCATTCCAGTGTCTGACCACTCTTTCTGGGAAAAACTCTTTCCTGATGCTCAGCCTAACCCTACCCTGCTGCAGCTTGAAGCCATTCCTTCTCCTTCTAATCGCTAATTGCCTGTGACAAAAGACCAGCACCAACCTCTCCACAGTGTCTTTTCAATCAGTTGTAGAGAGTGATGAGGTCTCCCCTCAGCCTCCTCTTCCCCCAATTAAACAGTCCCAGCTCCTTCAATCGCTCCTCATAAGATTTATTCTCCAGGTCCTTCACCAGTTTCGTTGCCCTCCTCTGCACTCGCTCCAGCACCTTGAGATCTCATTTAAAACAAACCAAAATTGAGATAAAATGAGAGCAAATATGAGATTGAAATCTGGTTCTTCAAACCAGACAGGTGACCTCTGGATTCACTACTTAAAAGTTTTTGCCACTTAAGCTGCATGTTTGTCCTAGTTTCAGGCGGTTCTCCTGCTTGTCTTGTCTTTGGTACTTGTGGTACCATACCTCCTTCTCCCCTGCACTGCCTCCCAAACAGCCCAGCACACTGTGGCCACCAGGATGCGAATGGGACCGAACCACCAGGTTAAGTGGTCTCCTCCAACCTGACCCCCCAGAAATCCCCACCATCAAAGGAGTAATTATCCGGGTGGCCTGGTGGACAACCGGATGCCGATGAGCCAGCAATGTGCCCTTGTGGCCAAGACGACCAGTGGTATCCTTGGGGGCTCAAGAAGAGCGTGACCAGCAGGTGGAGGGAGGTCATCCTGCCTCCTTTCTCTGCCCTGGTGAGGCCCCATCTGGAGTCCTGTGTCCAGTTCTGGGCTCCCCAGTTCAGAAAGGATAGGGAACTGCTGGAGAGGGTACAGCAGAGGAACACCAAGATGATTAGAGGCCTGGAGCATCTCTCTGATGAGGAAAAGCTGAGGGACTTGTGCTCTTCAGTCTGAAGAAGAGAAGACTGAGGGGGGATCTCATCAACGTCTATAAATATTTCAAGGGTGGGTGTCAGGAGGATGGGGGTCAGTCTGATTCCAGTGGTGCCCAGTGACAGGACAAGAGGAAATGGGCACAAACTTGAACGTAAGAAGTTCCATCTCAACATGAGGAGGAACTTCTTGACTTTGAGGGTGGCAGAGCCCTGGCAGAGGCTGCCCAGAGAGGTGGTGGAGTCTCCATCTCTGGAGACATTCAAACCCCACCTGGACACATTCTTGTGGGACCTGCTCTGGGTGGACCTGCTTTGGCAGGGGGTTGGACTAGATGATCTCCAGAGGTCCCTTCCAACCCCATATCATTCTGTGATTCTGTGATCCACATCCCTGACCATCAGCTCATTAAAGGAAGAACAGGCTGGATGACGTTATTTCCAATGGCCTCATAAAAAAAGTATTTTCTCCTGAACCACAGTTTTGGTCCTGAATATAGAACTCAGAAAAAGTCCTCAAAAGCGACTGCTCACTCAAATTATGGAGTTTCCATTGCAAACATGTCTAACTCTTTATGAGTTTAACTGCTGCCAAAGGCTATCTTACTCTAAGAACTAGAACAATATACAAGACAACATATTTTTTACACCAAAATAAATATTTTAGTAGCAAACAAGTACATTTTCAAGGACTGTTGGAAGTATTTAACATTTAAAATACCCAAATTGAAGCAAAGATAACACTGTAGCTGTGGGTAAGTGACATTAAGAAATGCAGGCAGGGATTTGGACATGATTTCATCAAAAACCACAGCTGGAAAGCAAATATACCTGCTTTGGGTACACAGGGATGGGTTTTTTTGTATCTCAAGTATGATATTTTATGGATATTTGCATATTTGTATCTACATATTTATACATCGTTAGGTATGTATCCATACAGAAAACCCGTCTCATGGAATCACCCAATTGCCAGAGTTGGAAGGGACCCCCAGAGACCATCTAGTCCAACTCCCCTGCCAAAGCAGGATTGCCCAGAGCACAGCACTCAGGGCTGCATCCAGGTGGGGCTTGAAGGTCTCCAGAGAAGGGGACTCCACACCCTCCCTGGGCAGCCTCTGCCAGGGCTCTGCCACCCTCAAAGGAAAGAAATTTCTCCTCATCTTTGAATGGAATTTCCCATGTTCCAGCTTGTGCCCGTTGCCCCTCAGCCTGTCACTGGGAACCTGTCTCCATCCTCCTTCAACCTGTCCTTCAGATACTTGGAAGCATGAATAAGGTCTCCCCTCAGCCTTCTCTTCTCCTGGCTAAAGAGTCCCAGCTCTCTCAGCCTTTCCTCATCAGGGAGATGCTCCAATCCCTCCAGCATCTTTCTTGCCCTATGCTGGACTCCCTCCAGTAGTTCCCTGTCTCTCTTGAACAGGGGAGCCCAGAACCAGACACAGGATCCAGTTGTGGCCTCACCAGTGCAGAGTAGAGGGGGAGAATGACCTCTCTCCACCTACTGGCCACACTCTTCCCTACACAGTCCAGGATTCCTTTGGCCCCCTTGGCCACAAGGGCACATCACTGGCCCCTGCATAGTTTACTGTCTTCTCCTTCATACCTCGGTCTCAAAAAGTACAAAATACAGTGAAGACCTTACATGCTCATTCTCAAAAGGTAAAGTATTAAGAGAAAAGCAAAAGGTTTCCACAAAATTCTATGTGAAGATGTTTAATTGACACTTGCCTAAAACTTTTTCCACTTTCATCCAGGTGAGGTCAGAGAGAGCAGCAGTAGGGAGGGAAGGGTGTACATAAATAACAGGGGACGGCATCTTCAAAAGGATCAGCAGTTTTGTGAAAACACCTAACCACAAATCTACCAGTGAACTTAGTGGGGCTGAGACTACACCTAGATATTTCTGCAGGAGACGGTTTGTTTTTCATGTAACAGGGACTACCAAAGACACTGCATATCTTCTCTTTGTTCAGCTCCCCCCCAAAAAAATTACAGCAAGCCTTTCCAAACTGTTAAAAACTGGCAGTGGTATCTATTTTTAATGCATTTTTTGCACAACAGAAAATGAGAAGGGAAGATCTACCTGAGTAGTTACAGGCTCAAAAGGATAACACACGTAGAAACAGTACGGACTAACAAATCACGAGTACAAACACAGGAACACCCAGGGCCTCTTGAGCTACATGAGAGCTATAGATTTTATCATCACATGCCCCAAACATAACTTTTCTGTCTAATATTTATGGGAGGAATAATTCTGACAGGTATTTTCAGCCTCTCTATGCTTGTAGACGTACACAGGTTTTGCTGAAGTGTGTCCAGAGCAGAGCCACCAAGCTGGTGAGGGGTCTAGAGAACAAGTCCTGTGAGGAGAGGCTGAGGGAACTGGGCATGTTCAGTGTGGAGAAATGGAGGCTGAGGGGAGACCTCACTGCCCTTGACAACTCCCTGAAAGGAGGTTGTAGAGAGGTGGGTGTTGGCCTCTTCTCCCAAGGGAATAATCATAGAATCATAGAATCATTTAGGTTGGAAGAGACCCTTGGGATCATCAAGTAGTGGGATAATGACAGGACCAGTTGAAATGTTCTGAAGTTGTGGCAGGGGAGGTTCAGATGAGATGTTAGGAAGAATTACTCTACTGAAAGAGTGGTCAGGCACTGGACCAACCTGCCCAGGGAGGTGGTGGGGTCACCATCCCTGGAGGGATTTAGGAAACGAGCAGATGTGGCACTTCAGGGCATGATCTAGTGGCCAAGATTGTAGGGGTTTTTTATGTGTGTGTGGTTGGACTCTGTGATCTAAGAGGTCCTTTCCAACCCTGATCATTCTGTGATTCTGTGATTCACAAGCAGAAGTGAGTAAGTACCAGACCTGGCTTAGATAAAACTGCAGGCACAGCTAATCTCCTGCTCCAGGCTACCTGAACCTTCACAGATGTTATTTTCAGATCAAGATTGTGATAAATTATGAAGAAAGAGAAAAGTAAGAAATGTGGAAGTACTTATCAAGGGGAAAATGGGAAAAAACAGAAGGATCCTGCAGCAAAACGTGGAGGGCTGATATAATTCTCCCCCTGAAGGCTACAAAAGATCTAAAAGTTTCACAGAATGGCTGGGAATGTGGGTGAGGAGATTCCTCCAAAATGAATCAGAAAACAGAGGTGGAAGGGACCTTAAAAATCATCAAGTTCCAATCCTCCTGCAACCACAGCATCTCTTGGCAATCTGGGCCAGTGTCTCTTTCACAGGAAAGAACTTCTTCTTGAGAGAGATCTCATCTATGTCTTCACTCTTTTAGTTTTAAACCATTTCCCCTTGTCCTATGACTCCACTCCCACACCATGAATCCCTCCCCAGCTTTCTTCTAGGTTCCCTTTAGGGACTGGAAAGGGCAAACAGAAAGAGGGGAGATGAGATCTCAGGAAGAATTTCTTAGCTGCGAGGGAGGTGAGACCCTGGCTCAGGTTGCCCAGAGAAGCTGTGGCTGCCCCATCCCTGGAGGGGTTCAAGGCCAGGTTGGATGGGGCTTGGAGCAACCTGGTCTGATGGGAGGTGTCCCTGCCCATGACAGGGGGATTGGACTGGATGGTCTTTAAGGTCCCTTCAAACCCAAACTATTCTATGCTTCTATAAATTGTGAATGGTAACACAGCTCACAAACTGGACAAGGTAAGGAGGTGGACCAGAAGACCACCTCTTCCACTTTTTCCACCAGCAACTAACCCTCTTGAGGAGCGCATACAGGAGTTGAGAAAAAACTTTTTCAGGCTACACAAGCTCTGGAAATGAGACTTACGATACAGAATCAAGGAAAACTAGCAAAAAGCAATAAATCAAGCAGAGAGGATGATAGGTGGCAGCAGAAAAGTTTCACCTGAGGGTCTGAGGGTGGTTGGCAATACTAGATGAGACTGGACACTGTCAAAGGCCATCGATAACAAAATACCAAACTATGCTTTGAGAACCCAATTTATCAAAGTACACTTCTGAATTGCAATTGGAGGAGGGTCTCTCGGGAGCTTTCTTGTTTTCTGGTGGATTTATCTTTTTTTTTTGGTAAGATATTGATGGATGTTCTTATATTAAGATGCACCCACAGCATGAAGAAACGGAAGATACAATCACGCTGCTATTTTCCTCATGATGTCTGAAGGAAAATTATTTCTAGCATTTTCAGAGCTAGAGGAAAAAAAGACATGAAATGTTCACAATTTCATAATTACTCTTGTAAGCAATTCAAAGATTGCCGTGGTGTTGAAAAAACCTCTGGATAAAAAGGAGTAAAAACATCTAAGAAACGAAGTTAAATGGAATAGGTTAGTAATTCTTATTATCTTATCACTAAGGTTTATACAGTCATAAAACCATAATGGCAAGGAAATTTAGATTTAAAAGGGAAATTATGTCTACCACCTTACCCACTGTTCTAAATATTAAATTTTTAAAAAGTTAATGATCTCCTTATTAACGATATCACATCAGACACACAGTGGAGGCTGAGGCCATCTCCCCATGTATTTTTAAACTATTCCCACCACTGGTACTCCCGGCTTAATGGGAGCACCCTTTGCAATAACATATTAAGGCAGTGAATCAATAACACTCGTTATCATAAGACCCGACTCCACTCTGCCCCACTACTTTCTCCCCCGAACGCTCATCTACTTATAAAGCCACAGGAGGAATAATCTACGTGCCCCCATTGCCTCCATTCAGAACAGGAGACCTCAAACATCGCTTGGGGTTGTGGCTTGAGAGACAAAGGTGTGCAGTGTCCTCCTCTCTGAAATCATCGCTGCTGGACCCAAAACTGGTGAAGTATCTCATGAAGAAAGAAAATGACATCAGAGACCTGAGTTACAAATGGTTACTTAATATCTTTGAGTGACTCTTGTTAGTACAGCTTTTTTTGTAGTGCTTTAAAGGAATAGAAAAATACTTTTTTTAGGACTCTGGAGTATATTTTTATTTATTAATAATAACAACAACAACAAAAAAAGGCAAAGCACTCAGCGTGCAATAATAACCAAGCACCCAAGTGTCACATGCCTTGAGAAAGATCTAAGCCAGGAACAAATTAACTTAATCCCATTACTTTAAGGTCCAGGACTGAGAAGAGCTGAAGAACACTTGGGGTGAACCTGTGTCACTTTGATCTTCACTGTAACAGCAAAAGCTCAAATGACATGCTGAAATGAAAATCATTTATAATAGATGAAAGCAGGGCTGAGCACTCCATGGATTAAGTGTGTTTAGGAGAGTCAGAGGGTGAAAAATAAATAAAAAATTAGTTTCCTCCAGCCCTCTTCCCCCATCACAGGTCCTGGTCTCAAAGGCAAACTCTGTTACAGTGAAAAGAGGGACGCGCATTACGATACCACAGAATCACAGAATCTCAGGGATTGGAAGGGACCTTGAAAGCTCCTCCAGTCCAACCCCCTGCTGGAGCAGGAACACCTAGAGCAGGTCACACAGGAACGCCTCCAGGCGGGTTTGGAATGTCTCCAGAGAAGGAGACTCCACAACCTCCCTGGGCAGCCCCTTCCAGTGTTCCCTCACCCTCACTGTGAAGAAGTTTTTCCTCATATTTAACTGAAATCTCCTATGTTCCAGCTTGCATCCATTACTCCTTGTCCTATCATTGGATGTCACTGAGAAGAGCCTGTCTCCATCCTCCTGACACTCACCCTTTACATATTTATGAACATTAATAAGGTCACCCCTCAGTCTCCTCTTCTCCAAGCTCAAGAGACCCAACTCCCTCAGCCTTTCCTCGTAGGGGAGATGCTCCACTCCCTTCATCATCTTTGTAGCCCTTTGTAGCCAGTTTCCTTCTGTAGCTGACTCAAACTCAGCTGTGATTAAACAAGTAAATCAAACTGCAAACAGAAGCATGAACTCTCCGTGTCGTAAAATTAAAAACTGGAAGGATGTGAGTTCCATTTCTCCACCCGTTAGTGCTGAGGGGCAAACTTAAATCCGTTCCTCCGTATTTCAGCCCCTATTTCTAGAAAGTCAAAGGGGCACATGACTATTTTAATGATGTTTTTGACTGTAGGCTGCTACAAAGGCAAAGCAACGCTCACTCTTAACACACAACCAGGTAAATATGACATACATTAAAATTAAAATACATTGATAATTTGACCTCGGGGTATCCTACAGTTTTCTTTTTCAGAACCCATTTTGACTCAGTTGTATGTGCTCCACGTAGTATCTTAGTGATGATGGGGAGACTGTCTACACTACTTGCACTACTTGACTGTCTACAACTACTTGCAAGGACATTGTAGAGGGGTTGGTGCTGGTCTCTTCTCACAGAGAATTAGCAATAGAACAAGAGGGAATGGCTGCAAGCTGCAGCAGGGTAGGGTTAGGCTGGACATTAGGAAAAAATTCTTCCCAGAAAGAGTGGTCAGTCACTGGAATGGGCTGCCCAGGGAGGTAGTTGAGTCCCCATCCCCGACTGTGTTTCAGAGTCGATTGGATGTGGTCCTGGGGGATATGGTGTAGGGGAGAACTTTGTAGAGTAGGGCTGATGGTTGGACTCGATGATCCCAATGATCTCTTCAAACCTGAGTGATTCTATGATTACATTAATATCTCCATCATAAGCCAATGAAAATATGGCAATTCAAACTGTAGTATGTATTTTGTTCAGAACTAAGCCTTTGATGGTTTTAATCTTCTTAGAAGTATTGCTAAAAATAAACTATGACAACTGAAAGCAACCTGCTCTAGTTGACCACATCACCCCCAGACATCCCATCCAACCTCAGCTGTTCTGTAACTGTATGAAATATTTTGTTTTCTTTCTGAGAAACTATTAATGGCTCAGAGCTGGCAGTCCCACCACTTGCATTTCATTCATTTCTGGCAGTTTTGAAGTTGTCAGGACTGCACTGTACATACTGCTCTGTAAACCACAGCCCCTTTGGAAATAGAATCATACAATGGTTAAAGTTGGAAGGGACCTTAAAAATCATTGAGTTCCAACCCCCCTGCCATGGGCAAGGACACCTCCCAGCAGACCAGGTTGCTCCAAGACCCATCCAGCCCGGTCTTGTGGTCCTGTGGATGGGGCAGCCACAATTTGTTTGGGCAACCTGGGCCAGTGTCTCACCACCCTCACAGCAAAGAATTTGTTTCCAGTACCTAATCTAAATCTCCCCTCTTTCAATGTAAAGCCATTACCCCTTGTCCTATTACTGCTCTTCCTGAGAAAGAGTCTCTCTCCAGCTCTCCTGTAGCTCCTTTCAGATACTGGAAGGCTGCTCTAGTGTCTCCCTGGAGCCTTCTCTTCTCCAGACTGAACAAGCCCAGCTCCCTCAGCCAGTCTTCACAGCAGAGGTGCTCCATCCCTCTGATCATCTTTGTGGCCCTCCGCTGAACCTGTTCCAACAGGTCCATGTACTTCCTATGTTGACGACTCCAGGGCTGGACACAGTACAGACAGGTGGGGTCTCACGAGAGCAGAGCAGAGGGGCAGAATCACCTCCATGACCTGCTGGCCACACTTCTGATGCAGCCCTGGATGCTGCTGGCTGTCTGGGCTGCCAAGTGTGCAGAGCTTTGGGTACAGCGACTATTTCTACAGTAGAGTCATTTATCAGCTGCTTCTGTAACAGGAGAGAGTTTTAAAACTCACATGTGCTACAGTCAAAGAGTAGAAAATAATTTCCTTGTTAATATTTGCACTTATAAAGACCTGTTTTAATTACATTGCAAAATCTTTAGGGAACTCTCAGGTCTTCTATTTGCTCTGGTACCATGTAAGAGGAGGTTGCCCACATCAAGCTGAGCTGAACACCCTGAATCTCAAAATTTATGGCTCATTTATTGAGAAACAAAACAACTGGCAATTTGGGGTTATCTGCTTCAGTAGCCATCCCTCAGAAAGTATCCCTCTTCAAAAAATTATTCACTCCAAGCAGTGAAGAGGCACTTGAATCACCCGCTGTTTCTCCACCCACACAAAACGCAACGTAAGCACTTGAGTCGAGTCCTACAAGTATAAAAGAATCCCAAAATCACAAGTGGAACCTAAAATTATATGAGAAATGGACTCTACTCAGGGCTGGTAAAAATGAATACCTTCAAGAGGAGCTGAAGATCTTTTATAAGTCTATCATATGTTGATTTTGAAATATTTATGGAAGCCTACACCTTTGTCTGGAATTCACCACTGTTGTCCAGTTCCAGTTCTGGAACACCTTTCTTCTGCACAGAGAACATTACAAGTGAGCTCATACTTGCAAGCTGAAGTTACCAAATCAGTTCAACTAAAACCAATTCAGTCAACACACCATAGCTGACCACAGACCATTAGCATTTGGTCCATAATTAGCAGTTGGGCAGGTGCCTAATATATAGTCTTCCTTCAGCTCTGCTATCAACATTCACCTTTACACCAAGAATCAAAGACAACCAAAAGGCAAACAGAAACCATACTACTTGAAATTCATATTTAGAGTCATAGAAATACAGAATTGTCTACATTAGGAGGGACTTTTCAGATCATCTAGTCCAACCATCAACCTAACTCTGATAAAAAAAACATCCATCACTAAACCATGTCACTAAGCCTCAAGTCTACACATCTTTTGAATACCTCCAGGGATGGTGCCTCAACCACTGCCCTGGGCAGCCTGTTCCAACGCTTAATAACCCTTTCAGTGTAAAAAAATTTCCTGATATCTATTCTGAACCTCCTCTGGTGCAACTTGAGGCCATTTCCTCTTGTCCTGTTGCCTGTGACTTGGGAGAAGTGACCAACCCCCACCTCTCTCCACCCTTTCTTTGGGGAGTTGTTGAGAGCGAGGTCTCCCCTCAGCCTTTCTCTCTTCAGGCCTGAACAACCCCAGTTCCGTCAGCTTCTCCTCATAAGACTTAGTCTCCAATGGACTCATACCATCACTCAGTTTTAGTTCATCTGTGAAAATTCTCAAGTGCATGTTTCAGGCAGGAGACAGTAATTTGGTGCTTCTCCTACAAAACGACATTTCACCAGGGTTATGTGTTGTACAGGCCTTTTTTTCTAACTTTCACGAGCAGAATTCTGCTATCTGCTAAAGACCTCATCATTTCTAAAAAGGAGAAGCATCTCTGTCATCTGCTCACTGAACTCAGCGATGGCTGGAAGCACTGGGAGAAGTTCAGGGCACCACCCGCACAAAGGAACTAAAGAAGCATCTTTAGAAACACCATTTGGTGAAGAGCTTTTATGATGGTGCCAACAGCACCTCCCTTTGGGAGGACAAGTCTTGCTTTCCCCCCAGCAGAAGTTTGGAACTTGCTTAAGAAACCCTCTGAGCACTTTTGATTGCTCTCCTAATGAAAAGAGAAGCCCTATCCCTGGAGGTGTTCAAGACCAGGCTGGATGGGGCTTTCAGCAACCTGGTCTACTGGGAGGTGTCCCTGCCCATGGCAGGGGGTTGCAACTAGATGTCCCTTCCAACCCAAAACATTCTATGATTCTCAAAGAAGTATTGATGACACCTTCCTGGCTCTCAACAACATTTGCCTGTCTATGAAACTAGTGTGGACCAGACTGAGAACAATCTGGGAGAAGTCCAATACAATGAAAACACGGTTAATTTATCCCTTTTGCTTCCAAAACACAGAGGTTGGTGTTAGATGATTATCTAGCACGTGGACAATTTTAGACCCAAACGACAACGGAAGGTCCTGTAAACGGAAATTAAATACAGGAGGTGTGATTATGGAAGGAAGGCTCCATTTGCAGGAGCTTACTCTCTGAAATGACTCCCTATCTGCGCTGTCATCTCCACTCATCACTTTAAGGCTACAGTCAAGTTTCCTCAAAGAATTTTTTTATTATTAAGTGCAGCCCTTAATATTAATTTTGCTGAGCTAATAAACAAGATGTGAAAAGAGCTGATCAAAACAAAACTAGCTTTTAAAATTAAATTGCCGTTACACGCAAAACTGAAAACGCTAGAAAAAGTTCAATGTACAAAACATTGTCCCCAACCACTGAGTGAATGAGCCTGGAAAGTGGCACCTTGACATGGTTTCAGCCAAATTTACCAAAACCAGACTGACAGATGGCCCTTCCTCCCCCCAAAAAAGAAAGTAGTGGAAGAGGGTAAGGAGATTTACGAGTTTGGAATGAACTGAACTACTTTAATGAAGTATTTAAAATTACAAGAGAAAAAAGGAAGAAAATAATGAAGTAGATGCAATATGTAAAAACCCATATCAAGCTCCCAGGATGATGATCATGTCACCAGCAGCATTGGGAAAAGTCCCAGACTGGACTCAGTGACCAACAGGAGCTGGATTCCAGATCTGGAGTCAGGAATGCTCGGATCAGGATCAGAGGCAGAAGAACAGACAGGGTCCCCCTCGGATGTCAGCCATGAAAGAAGGAGAGTTGACCCTTTGATCCCTCAGCTTTTCTAGTGAGCATGGGGCAGATGGGATGGAATACCCCAGTTGGTCAGTTTGGGGTCCCCTGTCCTGTCTGCTCCTCCCCACAGCTGTGACCCCTCGATGTTTTTCTGCTTCTGACCCTCCAACGGGGCAAATAGTGGAACTCCCTGCCCTTGGTTGTTCCAGCACTAAGGATAAGCAAGGGCCTCTCTGCACCATCCCTTGGTGTGATCAGGTCTCATCACTGTGAGAGTGAAGAGTTTCTGAACAATCTGCTGTTGATTTCAGAGTTGAGTTAGTTAAAAGAGGCCCAGCTAAACAAGTAAAATTACTGAACAGAGAAGTGGTTTGTTTTACCTCACACCAGGACACAGTTCCAGGTAATTCTGCACATTCCTGTATTAGATGAGAAGGCACTGGGAGAAAGAACCCTCCAGACTCCCAAACTGAACCTGCCTGCGCGGAGAGTTCTTCATGGGCCAATTAGAAAAAAAACACCAACCCAGAGAATAAAATACCTGTGCTGGGGCTACAGAGATGTTAGAGCAGGACTGAGATTGCCAAGCTGAGTGTCATGCAGGGGCTACAAGGGAATCTACAGAGATGTTAGAGCAGGACTGAGATTGCCAAGCTGAGTGTCATGCAGGGGCTACAAGGGAATCTACAGAGATGTTAGAGCAGGACTGAGACTGCCAAGCTGAGTGTCATGCACCTGCCTTAATTCTCCAGAGTGCCAGAGAAAAGTCCTTTTTCTTGTGAAACAACATGAAATACAGGATGTTCTTACTCTGAGTCATTTTTGCCATTTTTATTCCATGCAAATTGCATTTCAGGAGGGAAAAACAATATTTTAAACAAGAATAACTAGAATATCTCTAATTGCAAATATTTATTAT
This sequence comes from Jacana jacana, assembly GCA_013400555.1. NCBI lineage: Eukaryota > Metazoa > Chordata > Aves > Charadriiformes > Jacanidae > Jacana > Jacana jacana. Next base: position 12,372 of record VZTM01092876.1, on the reverse strand, counting down.
AAGTCCAAATATTTATTATAATGGTTATATTATATAACCAGGAGGGTTGTATTGTCCATATTATCACACCCTCCAGCTTCAAAATACTTTCCAGCCCTAAGCAGAAGAAGAAACAAAACTCATCGACTAGCAGAAGAAAGGACAAAACCTTCTCTATTTCCTTCCTGAACTATTTTTCTCTCAAAGAAAAGCCTGTCAGTTTATATCCTCTCACTCCTTTCTCCTGGCCATTTCTGAGTACCAATATATCTGGGATGAATCCTGGCAGTTGCAGCGAGGCTGCTGCACTGCAGGGAATTGCCACATGGGGGATTCCAAACGGATGGGAATTGCACAGAAAGTCAGAGGGGGGAAAGGCAGGAGATCCTGACAGGGAAAAAGCAGGAATTAGTTTTTACTCCTTAAAACAACAATTCCAACTCATTGCATTTCTGTGGATGTCTTAACGAATCGGGGAATTGTCTAGGCTGGAAGAGACCTTTAAGATGATCTAATAAAACCCTCAACCTGACTGATAAAAAAAACCTGAACAATAAAACCACAAAAAAACCAGCCCAAACTAAAACAAAACAAAGACAAGCAAACAAAAAAGCTGCTAAAAACTACACCCTCCCTCATTAAACCATGTCACTGAGTGCTATGTCAACCTGTCTTCTGAATACCTCAAGGGACGGTGACTCCACCACTTCCCTGGGCAGCCCATTCCAAGGCTTAGTAACCCTTTCTATGTAAAAAATTCTTCCTGATATCCACCCTAAAACTCTCCTAGTACAACTTGAGGCCACTTCCTCTTGTCCCATCACTTGTTCCTTGGGAGAAGAGCCCAAATCCTGCCTCTCTACATCCTCCTTTCAGGGAGTTGTAGAGAGTGAGAAGGTCTTCCCTCAACCTCCTTTTCCCCATGCCGAACCCCCCCAGCTCCCTCAGCCTCTCCTCACAAGGCTGACTCCAGACCTCTCATCAACTCCATTGCCCTTCTCTGGACACGCTCCACCACCTCAATGTCTTTCCTATCATGAGGGGCACAAAACTGGACCCAGCACTTGAGGTGGGACCTCCCCAGCACCGTCGAGTAGCAGGGGATAATCACTTCCCAAGTCCTACTTACCACACTGTTCCTGATACAGGCCAAGATGCTGTTGGCCACCTTGGCCACACTGCTGACTCATATGCAGCTCTTACTAACTTCCTGCTCTAAAGAAGTAGCTGATTTTTCCCTGAAGCTCTATGCTTGTATGCTCCTTTTAGTAGTAAAAAAAGAAAAAAAATCAATGATTTTATCTATTTTCAGCATCTGAATCTTTTCTATTTTGCAGAGACATCAAGTGGAAAAAAATTACATGCATGTAAATCACGGAATCACAGAATCTTCATGGTCAGAAGGGATCTCTGAGATCATCAAATCCAACCATACACACACACACACACAAAAACCCAAAAACATAACAAATACAAAACCACCCCACAAAATAAATTACCCAACTCAACAACTTCAGCCACTAGAGCATGCCCTGAAGTGCCACATCTACACCTTTCCTAAATCCCTCCAGGGATGGTGACCCCACCACCTCCCTGGGCAGGCCATTCCAATGCCTCACCACTCTTTCAGTAGAGTAATTCTTCTCATCTGAACCTCCTCTGCCACAACTTCAGACCATTTCAACTGGTCCTGTCATTATTCCCTTGGGAGAAGAGGCCAACACCCACCTCCTTACAACCTCCTTTCAGGGAGTTGTCAAGGGCAGTGAGGTCTCCCCTCAGCCTCCACTTCTCCAAATTGAACATGCTCAGTTCCCTCAGCCTCTCCTCTCAGGATTTTAGTAGACCCCTCATCAGCTTGGTGGCTCTCCTCTGGACACGCTGAAGCACTTCCATGTCCTTCTTGTAGTGAGGGGCCCAGAACTGAACACAGCACTCGAGGTGAGGCCTCACCAGTGCCCAGTACAGAGGCACCATCACTTCCCTCCTCCTGCTGGGTACGCTATTCCTGATCCAAGCCAGGATGCTGTTGACCTTCTTGGCCACCTGGGCACCCTGCTGGCTCATGTTAAGCTGGCTGTCCACCAACAACGCCAGGTCCTTTTCTGCTGGGCAGCTCCAGCTCCCCAAGGCTGGAGCATTACCTGGGGTGGTTGTGACCACAATGCAGGACCTGGCACTTGGATCCTGTCACATATCACCCAACACAAATATACACAAACACGTTTCTCAGCTGTGCCTCATACTCAGTATTTTCAGTGTTATTCCAAGAAGTCAGGGTGATTCACACCCATCAGTAACTCTGAGCTCTGAACTAAACTACATTTGAGAAATCTCATTCTTTAAGGAAATCAAGTTTTGTTTCAGCCACTGCTAGAGATTGTGGGGGCGGGAAGGAAAATCAGCTTCTTTTTTTTTTTCCATATCTGCCATCAGAGCCAATAATTTGGGCACTAATTTGTGCTTTTTGTACTCCTAATTCCTTTAACTTCTATTCCAGCTTTAGCAGTGCCCAGCGTGCAGGTGTCAGCTCCTCACAAAGGACAAACAAAAAGACCACCTAATAAATGAAAAGGCAACGTTCAAAACCCTTCATTGTACAAGGTAAGCGATAGAAGACATTGAGAGTGCCCCCATTTTTTCATATTTATATATCAATGGCCATTTATTTTACTGTACTACTAATTTGGAAATAGATCTTTCTGAAGGCTGTTATTTGATAAAATATGTACTTTTGTAAGTGTTCTTTTAAACAGGATTTTAGACCCAAGCCTCAGCATAATACAATACATTGGTGTTGGTGGGCAGCCAGCGTAATGAGGCAGCAGGGTGCCCTGGTGGCCATGAAGGCCAACAGCATCCTGGCTTGGGTCAGGAATAGCGTACCCAGCAGGAGGAGGGAAGTGATGGTGCCTCTGTACTGGGCACTGGTGAGGCCTCACCTCAAGTGCTGTGCTTGGTTCTGGGCCACTCATTACAAGAAGGACACCGAAGTGCTGGAGCACATCCAGAAGAGAGCCACCAAGTTGGTGAGGGGTCTAACGAACAAGTCCTATGAGGAGAGGCTGAGGGAACTGGGCATGTTCAGTGTGGAGGAGGCTGAGGGGAGACCTCACTGCCCTCGACAACTCCCTGAAAGGAGGTTGTAGAGAGGTGGGTGTTGGCCTCTTCTCCCCAGGGAATAATGACAGGACCAGTTGAAATGGTCTGAAGTTGTGGGAGGGGAGGTTCAGATGAGACATTAAGAAGAATTACTTGACTGAAAGAGTGGTCAGGCACTGCAATGGCCTGCCCTGGGAGGTGGTGGAGTCACCAGCCCTGGAGGGATTTAGGAAACGTGTAGAGGTGACACTTCAGGGCATGCTCTACTGGCTGAGATTGTAGGGTTTTGTGTGTGTGTCGTTGGACTCGGTGATCTCAGAAGTCCCTTCCAGCCACGAAGATTCTGTGATTCTGTAAATTATTTGTAGTAGCAACCTAGCACTGTGGTAGTGTGCAGCGTAGGAACTAATCCCCTGGCTTTAGGAACTGATTTCATCCAGCCCAACATAATACCCCCAATAAAGAGAAATGTGTATTGTTCCCCCAGTCAGAGTACTCGGGCGTCACACCAATGGTGACCAAGTGAGAAGCTCAAATATAGACACTCATACACGTTGCATTAAGCCATATTCAGGCGGTGCAAAACAAGCCTCCTACTGAGCGAGTAGGTGTTGTGAGAAAAGAAACCCATTTCCTACGAGTGGAGTCACGACAACCACCAGCTGAAGGTCTGAAGAGCACAAAAATCCTTGAGCTCCAGGAAAAAAATAAGCATTAAGATTGGAAACAATTCCTAAGTAACTTGTTTCAGTGTAGAAATACCAGCTTAAATTTTCTTTGAAATAAAAGATAGCAACATTCTTTTACTGATAAGGTAGAGGTTTCCAAGAAAAACAGCTTTGGCATCAACCAACCACATTTCTCCTGCAACATTTGCTGCCCACTGGGAAAGAAACCTCCCGCTGCCATACCTGGACTGTCCCCATCAAGTGCTAGAGCAGCATGTGAGGAGCAGGAGGGACAGGAAGCTGACATCAGCTGTGAGGTCACTTCTATTCCAGCAGCCTGATTGGCTAGCAGTCAGGCAGGCATCGTGAGATCATCAAATTATCACAAAGCTCAAGAATTTGTAGGGTAGGACTGACAGGTCCACGGAAAGCTGGGAGATTGGCAGGGACCATCGTTTCTGGTCCTTGCCAAAGAATCTGGCACCCCCAGGAGGGACAAAGAGGGAAAAACCACTGATAGATGAGAACAAAGAGAACAGAAAAAAAACCCAAATGAAACTGTTCACAAATTGTTATTACTTTAAAAATTCTTGTATAAGGTGTCTAAAGAATATCCTTTTTAAATTATTATTTAGAATCACAGAATCATTTTGGTTGGAAGAGATCTTTGGGATCATCGAGTCCAACCATCAGCCCCACTCTACAAAGTTCTCCCCTACACCAGATCCCTCAACACCACATCCAATCTACTCTGAAACACAGTCAGGGATGGCGACTCCACCACCTCCCTGGGCAGCCCATTCCAGGCTCTGACCACTCTTTCTGGGAAAAATTCATTCCTAATGTCCAGCCTAAACCTACCCTGCTGCAGCTTGAAGCCATTCCCTCTGGCTCTGTTGCTAATTGCCTGTGAGAAGAGACCAGCACCAACCTCTCTACATTGTCCTTTCAAGCAGCTGTAGAGAGTGATGAGGTCTCCCCTCAGCCTCCTCCTCCTCAAACTAAACAATCCCAACTCCCCCAATCGATCCTCATAAGCCTTATTCTCCAGNACTTAGTATCATCTGCAAACTTACTGATGGTGCTCTCTAGATCCCTATCAACATCATCAGTAAAGATTTTGAACAGGAATGGCCCTGGGTACCAAGCCCTGAGGAACACCACTTGTGACTGGCCACCAGCTGGATTTAACTCCATTAAGCACTGCTCTTCGGGACTGTCCTTCCAGCCAGTGCTAACTTATAACTTATTCCATGGATTAAAAAAGTATAAATGCATCATTGTGGGCATCTGATTGAGGCCATAGGAGGAAACAGTCTCAAGCTGCACCACGGGAGGTGGAGGATGGATTTTAAGAAAAAATTTGACACTGAAAGTGTTGTCAAGCCTTGGAACAGGCTGCCCAGGGAAGTGGTGGAGTCACCATCCCTGGAGGGATTTAAAAGTCAGGCAGACGTGGTGCTGAGGGACATGGGTTAGTGGTGGGTTTTGGCACTGTTAGGTGATGGTTGGACTCCATGATCTGAAAGGTCCCTGCCAACCTGGACAACTCTATGATTCTACAGCACCCATTTACATCTTAGCCCACAACCCTACCTTTTTGGACTATTTCAAGCCAGAACAGGGCAGTTTTGAGGGGACTTCATTTTTCAGTTCCTCTGGCACAACCTCAGCTTGCTCCCAGCAGCAGCCCCAGTTTCCAATCCATTCATTCCATCGTGCTGTTGCTTCCTCAAACTCAAAATTAAGCACTTTGTGGCAACACAACAATTCTGCCCATCCTAAATAAATATGCGTTGCTAAACCAGATCAGACATAACACGAAAATACGACGATCCACTGCAGCATTATCTTAAAAAAGCAATAGGCTTGTAATTACTCCTTCTCGAGATAGTTAAGTCCCTGACTAGAACTCATTAAAGCTCCACAGAAAATGAATGTTAATTCAATGTCCTTTTATTCTTGCCTTGCCTGGCTAAAGCTCCTGCTGCCGGTTCATTTTAGGCTGAGCTTATACTGGTCTTCCTGCCATCTCTTGTACACTGAATTTTAACAATGGTAGTACTGTATTCTTCTCATTTCACAGCAAAATTTCACACAGCAGATCTTCACGCCGTAAATTGCTACTGTGTTCTACCACAGGAAAGAGAAAGAATGAGAAAAAAAATATCTGTGAATATAGTGATATAATATACTTAATTATATATTTAACTTGTAAAAGCCCTTTGAGAGCCCCCAAGATAGAACTCATTCTATGGAAGCTCTCTTTATTAATAAAAGTGCTTCTACCAATTACTTTGAACTTCTATAGACAGTGCCTTGTTTCAAACTATTTTAATCAATCCTCACAAAATCTCTTGGCAACGGCGTACAGGAAGTACACAGAGGCAAGAGAGTCGTGGCATTGCAGTCAAGCTACCAATTCTTTATGTTTATTATTCATCCCATCCTTACCATGCTTTTTCATTAATCAAACCAAATAAAACCAATGCCAGCCTCGAAGTTCTCCTTTATTAAAAAAGTGATTACAGGCAGTAATCTGGAGTTAATATTAAAAAGGCTTGTAGAATTTTCCAGCCCCGTATTGCTAACACAGTAACTAATCATTCCAAGAGATTTAAATTAATTTGGGTCAGATGAGACTCAACATCATCTTCCAGGTGCAGCTGCTCCCACTGAAAAGGTTACTGGTCCCACTGCCGTGCCCGCAGAGGAGTTGTTCGCGTGAATCTGGCGGCGGGGGACCCTGTTCAGCTCACACCTTTCATTTAAGCTATTCCAGCAAATAGAATTTTGCCTGAAGCAAATTAGGGAAGAGCTGGCATGAATCGCTACTAGGCCAGTTGGTGAGGGAGGTTTGCCTCTAGCAAGGGGAAACGATGAGGAGCTGCTGAAACCTTGAAGTTTCTCCACTGATATTACTGGATCCAGAAGAAGATGCTCACTAAAGAGACCGGAGTGTGTTCCAAGATACAAGTGATAAGGATGAGACGTCTGGGCTGCATTAAAAGGAGCGTGGCCAGCAAGTTGAAGGAGGTCATCCATCTCCTCTACTCCGCCCTGGTGAGGCCACAGGTTGAGCACCGGGTCCAGTTCTGGGCTCCCCAGTTCAAAAGGGACAGGGAACTACTGGAGAGAGTCCAGAGGAGGCTACAAAGATGGTCAGGGGGCTGGAGCATCTCTCTGATGAGGAAAGGCTAAAAGACCTGGGGCTGTTCAGCCTGGAGAAGAGAAGACTGAGAGGGGTCTCAACAACACTGAGCAATATCTAAAGGGCAGGTGGCAAGAAGACGGAACCAGGCTCTGTTCAGTGGTGACCAGTGACAGCACAAGGGGCAACAGGCACGAACTCAAACAGAGGAAATCCCATCTGAACATGAGGAAAAAGTTCTTTCCTTTGAGGGTGACAGAGCCCTGGAACAGGCTGCCCAAAGAGATGGTGGAGTCTCCGTCTCTGGAGACATTCCCACCTGGACGCATTCCTGTGCAACCTGCTCTGGCAGGTGGGTTGGACTAGATGATCTCCCGAGGTCCCTTCCAACCCTGACCATTCTGTGAGTCTGCCTACTGACTTCCCACTTCAGCTTCAACCCCATGACGTTCTGGCTGCCAACTGAGATTATGTGCAATGGCATAAAGAATCATCGAATGGTTAGAGTTGGAAGGGACCTTAAAGATCATCCCATTCTGATCCCCCTGCCATGAGCAGGGACAGCCTCCCACTAGACCAGGTTGCTCTAAGCCCCATCCATGTGATTTATACTCTACAGGATTATGAATGTATTTGACACAAGAAATTACAGGTGTCTTAGAAGCATGAAGGTATTTCTTCCAAAGAAGTTTAATTATCACATATCACAAAAAAGGTAAAAAAAAAAGGCTTTATTTTAGGAGCAGTAATTTTATCATCTGTGGAAATAGAGTGAATTCTTGCCACAGAAGTTGGGGTTACTAGGAATTCTGTATTACATCCTTGGACCAAACTACTTGTTTGATGATAACGTGCACTACCTGCTTCCTTCAAACTGACGGCTTTTGTGACGTGAAGCACAGTTTGGTGGCCATTATCAGGAAAACTGGAATTGCTGGGGCATAGCTGCAGTTACTGGTGTTCTTGTTTGGGAGCTCTGTGATTTAGTGAAATCACCAGCAATTGTTTAGCAGGTAATTAAACCATAAAGCTGAGACCTGTGATTTTCAGTCTTTTGAAAGCAATAATCATCAGAATTCCCAGCACCATTGAAACGATTCCCGTCTAGGATCATCGGCACCGTTTGTGTGATCACTCCTTCCCTTCATTTGGCTCTATTACTGTCTTTATCCAAATTACCCAAATTACACCCTAGTCTCTGCTATTTTACTGAATATTCACTGTAATTGTCCCTCTCTCGGCAGATCTGGATTCATTTCTTAATTGTGATATAGGTGGAAAATTTTACCCTCTCTCTTTCTTCATTCTGAGCGAGACCCTCATTAGCATACAAAAAAATATTTGAAGTCAAATGAAACTTGAAAGACTGGACGATTGTTTTCTTCACATTTTTCAAACCAAAGACTGCATTATATAAACTTCACGATTCCCCTAAGTGCCTTTAAAATTACAAGCAATTTAGACCATGATTCACTTTCATGCAGACTCTGACTGCATGCAATTTTTTTTCCCCCCCATCTCAATTATATCTTAATATTATGGGGGCTGAAATGCATTAAATAAATCATATTTCACAGTAAAGCAATAATACTTACATGCATTTTAGAAGAAATTGTCCTGCATTATAAATGTATTTATAATGTCATTACCTTATTTTCCACATTGACTGAAATATTAGGCAGCAGCGACTGCTCCAAGCTACGGATGGAAGCTTTTAGCAAACCTTATGTTTATTCTGCCGCTGGTAATTAGCTGTTTTAGTTAATATAATACAACATTTACAAACAGCAATTTATCCAATATATAAACTCGCTCCTGCAATTAGTGAAACATTGTTATTGATTAAGATTTAATACGGCGGTTGCTGTTTCTGCAATGTACTACATAAAGGGAACGATCACTAATTTGTCAGAGGACAGTTCCTTGTCAAAGTAATCTCCTGGCAGAGCACCATGAATTTAATTCTCTATAAACTACTTTCTGCAATCTTTTATCCCACCTGTGAAGGCTAAAATGCTTCAAAGGAGCAGGTAAGAACAAAGAGAAATTGGAGAGACAACTGGCTCGTTCTCTCTCCCAGCGACCCAAAACTACTTGATTAATTCCCTCATTGCAAAGCAAGTTTAAGGTGATATTTATCTTACCAGGACCCACCAATCCCAGTTTGAAGAATGCACACACACAGAAAAATCTACCTCACTGTTTCAAATTCAACAGGAAATACATGACAGTGGTATCACCCACAGGTATCAATGGTTCTATCAGCAGCACCAGAGAAGGGCACTGGATATTTTGCATAGGTGTAACAACAGGAAAAATGCATCGTCAGCAAGAAGATCCTGCCTGAAAATATAGGAGTTCATCGCAGAAAAATAAAGACAAAGCTCACAGAACTTCAATCAGAAGTTAAAGGCTGGACTCACTCTATCAAAACTCGAACCTGAACGGTAATTTCTCCTAACAGCCCCCTCTGGATTCACGCTTAAATCCAGCAGCGTCTCCGAAATACCAGTGCCAGGCTCTTCTGGTGACTCTCTCATCTGACCAGGCTGTTACCTGTTCGGAATATCACATTTTAAATCACTTTCATTATCAAAAGTAAATGAGGCAACTCTAAGTGAAGTACAATTTCAGCTCTTTAGATTTTCAGAACCTGTAGTTCATTCCAGTAAAATACACAAGTTCCGCTCTCGGAAGCACCAGGCACCACACAAGATCAAGGTAAAAGTCTGAATAAAGAGCTAACACTATGGAATTTGGGAGATCTGAGTCAAATCTAACTTTGGGATTCAATAGTTCAGCAACAATTTAGTCCAAAAGATATTTTTTTTTCTTTTTATCACCAAGCAATTTGGGTTTTTACAATGCTGTTGGTTTTCTCCAAACTACTGAAAAAGACATTTTCACTCACAAAGCAAAGGACATTTTTAAAAAACACCAGACTCTGAGTAAAAACTTCTTGGCAAGTTTGACTGAGAAAAGTTACAAATTATCTAAAAATTTATATTAAACAGGAAAAACTAAGCACATTCCAGTGTAGGACTACAGATACCCTCATAACATTACATTACACACTTTTCATAATGAGAGAAATAACCAATATAAATTCCTTACTCTAAGTAAACTGAAGAAAACTATCTAATCTTTCAATCTATTCCTAGATACGTGTGAAATCCATAGAGTAGGACTCAAGGACTCACTTTTCAAAGAATCACTCAGGTTGGAAGAGACCCTTAGGATCATCAAGTCCAACCATCAGTCCTGCCCTACAAAGTTCTCCCCTACACCATAACCCCCAACAACAAATCTAATTGACTCTGAACCACAGCCAGGGATGGGGACTCCACCACCACCCCAGGCAGCCCATTCCAGTATCTGACCACTCTTTCTGGGAAAAATTCTTTCCTGATGTTCAGCCTAACCCTACCCTGCTGCAGCTTGAAGCCATTCCCTCTTGTTCTATCGATAATTACCTGTGAGAAGAGACCAGCACCAACCTCTCTACAATGTCCTTTCAAGCAGTTGTAGAGAGTGATGAGGTCTCCCCTCAGCCTCCTCTTCCTCAAACTAAAC
>VZTM01092875.1:0-16113 GCA_013400555.1 Jacana jacana | reverse complement strand
TTCTATTCTATGATTCTATGACTCAAGCAGCAGTACTTCACAGGCTTTGAAGATCCAGATGTTACGAATTCCAAGAATACCCTCCCTTTAAATTCTGTGACTACACTCCTCATCCCACCAGAGAGACATCGTTATTAAAATGCCTGGACCTTTGTTATTGTGAGGCGAGTCATCTGATCTTCACAGGCCGCATTGCTAAGCCTGCTGAGCACACAGGTTAGCTCACCTCAGGATTGCTGAATATTTGCCAGAGGTCATTGTGGAGATGAGTTGTCTGATAATTCTCCAGGGACAGGATGTGTCCAAACTGATGCCGATTTGTCAGGTACATGAAGACTCCCTGCAGGCCACAAGGGAAACAATCAAGCCTTTTTGCCAGGTCTCACATTTCTGTGAGACACTATGAAATACAAGTACTGGACTGGTCCCTGGAGATGATGACTGCCCAAGCTGTTCATTTACTCATTCTTTCACCTGTGCACCTTCAGTTCAATCTTCACTGCAGATATGAGGAACTTTGAAAGGTTAAAGCCAGAGCCAGCAATTCTGTGCCTCTTGTCAGCCAGGGTTGGAAGCAGAGAAGAGCAGCTGCTGTGAGATTAGGTTCTCCCATTTTGCCCCATCAACCCCATTTAGAACAGCCCTGAATAGGCCCAAACCCAGAAATGTTATTCACATTTAGTGGTCCTTGGCTCCATGAGGTCTCACAGCAAGATAGAAATCTCACATTGTTCCAAGCCTGCAGAGTATCCAATAATGCCAGTTCATCCTGTCCCATGCCCTGGCAGAGCTGAACGCCTCGAAAGTACTTAATTCTGTACCCTCCACCCCAGCAGGCAGTTCTCCCCCGCCAGCCTCCCTCTCCTCCACTAACCTGATTCCGAACGTTGTGGCAGAAAGCCATGTCAGCATCCAGCTTGCCACTGTGGAAGAGATCTCCCTGGTCAAGTTCCGATCGCAGGACCTTGGCTTTAACCATGTAAACGCTGCTGATGTAGGGGACGTTCCAAAGCCCGCTGAAACACAGGGGTAGGGGAGTAAGACTTGAAATAACCACTAAGACAGAAACTGTTGGAGTAGATGGGATGGCAGGCAGCACTGCAGAATCAGCCAGGCTTGCCTGAATGAGCCAATTCAGACCAGTAGGGAGAAATCATACCAATAGGAATTGTCATGCCAGGAAAAATCACTTAGACGGCTCAGAGCTTTTAAGCTGCACAAACGCTAGCCCTCTGTGAAAGCAATTAATTGCTACTGTGTGGTTTTGCTAGAGATGTAATTAATGGCTTGAATGTCTTCCCAGAGAGATCAACATACTTTTTTTCCACCAATTTAAAAAAACTGAATCAGCCAGAAGTGCATAAGCTGATTTCCAGCATTTATCACACATACAATGGCCTAAAAAAAAGAGGGCCCCTCTTGAATATGAATGAACCAACAACTGCACTCTGTGAATTTTCTATTCAAGGATTGCCTTGCTGTTTTATGGAGACTTTCTGATAAAGATTAAAGAGCACATTACAGGATTTCAAGGATCACACTAACTAAAATCCACAGGTGAGAAAACACGACACAAGATGAAGTGATTTCAGCAGAATCAGGACTCTTAAGCCCTTACTCTGATCATAAGAAAATCTAACCAAAGTATATGGTCTCTGCTCAAGGGAGAACACACAACAACTTCCAAATGGGAGTAGACTTCTTTTCCTTTTCTACACACAAAGACATTTGTGCTCTCTGGTTCTTTGACATTAGCTGGCTTTGACGATAATGCAGCAAGCTTTGTATTTGAGGGATTAGATCAATAAGGAACTCTCTTTGCATACTCACACCCTCCGCCTTTGAACAACATCCACATAATCTTCTGAGCGGGCATAGTATTCGTCGGGGCTGAGCGCTCCCCAGAAATTTGACCACAACTTCTCATGCCGGCTCACCAGTGGGGCGATCACCAGCCTGTGAGCCAAAATGAAACAGGAATTGCAGAGCAGGATGTTACCACAGAAGGAAAAGGAAAAGATTTACAAACCACGGGATTGTAAGAGTCAGATTCTCCCCCACTTACAGAGTTGCTGCTTCTGTTAACCCTGTTGGAATGAAATTCCACAGAAGAAAGGGCAAATAAGGTCACAATCTCCAATGTAACTGCACCCAGCAGCAGGTCTCTTAGAATCTGATTTGTTCTAGTGACTACATACAGACAAAACTAGGGATGATTTATATTCACTACCTAAAATCCAAGGATTAAAAATACAGTAAAAAAAGACCAAATAAGAGGTGTTTGTCTAACATTCCATCTCTGACCCAGTTCTCCCAGTGCCTTACACATCTCAGCAATAAAAGAGCTCACTGCATTCCTTGTGCAAAAGATAATCAGTAAGCATTGCTCAGACCAAAGAACTCACTTGTTCTGTTCAATCAGGATTCTTAGAGTCTCTGTGTTCTTCAGAACTATTTCAGCATCCAGGCTAAAGTAATAGTCACAGTCAGGATCCTTTCTGCACAAATCCCTACAGCCAGAAAACAAGAAATCACATAAAATCTTCCTGGAACAGACCAAGATGAGGGATAGGACACCGGGAATCCCTTCACCTTATAGACTAAAGGTCTTCCTCTGGGTGCTCAGAAAAGTTCAGCTTAATGTAACAACCCAGAGAGCTAGCACAGTACAAGCACATCAGATTCAGTTTCCAATAGCACACAGCGAAAATCAACGTTTAGCAAACTGTTTCCCCAGCACAAACTGAAGAGGTTCCCATTTACAAATGGCCCAAATCCAGAGCTGAGTTCAAACTCACACCTCCTGATCACAGACAGGAAGATGTTCTGCCACTAACTCTTAGCTTTACTACTACACTCCTCCTCTTCAGAGACATAGGTGCATATTTTTTGTGATCTATGATTGGACATAGAGGCTGCTTGATGAGGGTGGGAGGTACAGGGCTGTCCTCCTAACAGGGCAAAGGACCAGCAAGAACCTGATTTTTTAAAATGAAGCAAGGGAGGTGATATCAGAGCTGGTATTTTTTCTAATATATAATGAGCATGGGGAGTTAATGCCAGGAAAACTGGAAGAAAAGGGTGACTGAAAGATGAGAAGCATCTACTAGATAGCGGTAATTTTCAGAAAAACGGGACTGCCTTGGTTTGGACACAGGCTGACCCCACCAGCTGTAATGTACGGCCTCTTCACTTACATGCCCAAGTTACGTGCCTCAGCATTCTCCATCTCATCATCTGGTCCGATCACTTTGATGGCAAGATATTCTTTGCCATGGTCTTTAACAAAAGAGTCCACCTGCATCAAGTGATGCTGCTCCTATGCCAAAGGAAAAATAAGGAAAAACAGATGAGGTGAGCTCATCCCCAGCTGCTCAGCCTCCTGTTCTTGAAAACGCCAAACCAGATGAGGAACAGTTCTTCCCACTTCCACATAGTTACAGCTGAATCTTACAAGGGCCATTGCAGATAACTACTGGGATTACAGAGCCTGGATGTCTATTCAAAGGTTGCAGAGGTGCCCACAGTGCAGGAGGAGGTATAAATTTTCCCCACGTTTGCTAAGACCATCACAGGCCAACTTTACTTACGTGGTTGTGAATGAAGAGCTGGATTCGTTGCTTTGGGTAATGAAGGTTACGAAGCCTCAAGAAAAACTGGGAGAGGAATGGCGTGGGCTGCTCGATGAAAATGCCAATCAGAATCATTGGCAACATCTCATCCTACATTCAGTGAGAAGAGGAGAAAAGTGGTGGGTCACGTACCACATCAGACACGTAAGATCCCATTGTAATTGTAAGACTTGTCTTGAGAGCTTTGAATGGACATCAGCCTTACCTTAAACCCCGTGAGGCTTCGCAGACCCTCATCACACACAGTGCAGCCAGTCTCAAATGTCCATATTTGAGGAATGTAGTTTCCCAGGTAGTTCAGCTGCAGCTGCAAAAGGCAATTTGCCCGTTACACATTGCAGGGCAGGAGAGTCTCTTTGCACCCACTCCCAATGTAAGACCACATTTCATCAGAATGTCATTTACCTTCCTGGACTAAAGAATCTGCAAAACTGACAGCCTGAGGGTCTGATTACATGCTGATCTTTGAATCAGACCCATCTTGCTGCTACGGGCTTGGACCACTTCTTGTTTCTCAAACATAAACGTACACAGGGAAAGTCACATGGAAGACAGTAACCTGATACACTTGAGCTTAAAGGGCCACTTTGCAACAAATACCTACGAAATGAAATCTTTCCATCTGGACACCCACTTACCTTGGTGGGTCCATTTCCATGAATCACCACAGGCAGAGTGTCATATAACAAGTTTCTTGCTCTCACTCGTGCGTTTTCAAACTTCAGAACCACCTCATCTGGAAATGACATTGCCAACATCACAGGAAGGCTTTTACTCATAATTAGCAGCACAATGCCTCACTTCTACTGAACAACTGCTGAAAGATGAAAGTGTGGACGTGGACAGCCCTGCACAAGTAGTTTAAGGGCTACAGACCATATCCAGAAAGGATAACAAAAGCTCAGAATGATCCTGTGAGGTAAGAGGAGGTGGCTGGGAAGTTGGGCAGAGTGCAGCTTGCTGAGCTGACAAATACACCTTCTACTGGGTATTGGCAGAAGCCACATTGAATCAGTCTTTCAAAACTGACATTTCAAATGATGCTGGGAGGAAGAAGTATTGATGGCCAGGGAGGATGCAGGCACTTCTCACCTAAGCAATCCATGGACCTGCTGTCTTTCTTACCCCTGACAAAACTCCACTCTCCTGGCAGAGATCATCCAAGACACCTCCTCAGCACAACCACACAAAATCCTTTGGAAAACAGTCTAGTACAGATCCAGGCCCCAGTCTATCATTGTTATAATGAGCAGACAAACCAAAAACTACACTGTTGTTATTTTTGACCCAACTGGAATAAAGATGGAGTGGTGCAAGCCTGTAAACTGAAAACATCAGACAGTGGTGTCAGGAAAGTAAGTGAATCACTTTTGCCAGGCCCAGCAAAATCAATCAATCAGCAGGCCAGGTCAGAAGCCTGGTTGGATCAGCAAGTGCTCACAGGCAGCATCTGACTGCATCTCACCTTCCATGGCATTCCAGACACAGTTCTGAAACAGAAAGACAGGCGAGCCCTAGGCAGGGGTGTGTGTTATTACTTGCACTGAAGTCCCTCCCAGTTTCAACCCTCAAGGCTAATGCAATCCGACTTGCTTAGAGATCAAAGTGGAACAGAGGTGTAACATAGAAACCTGACCTGCACTCCCCCAAGGGAGGAAGGAATTGCAATGAGGGCCTAGTTGCTCAGCGGAACTGCAAATAAATCCCAGAACTCTGGCAGAGGCTTATTCTGCCCCGATAGGAATCCCTGAAATCTAATCCCTTCTGCCACAACACAACTTTATTTCTGGTGTCAGCATGCAGTTGCATTCCAAGGAGAAATGAGCTTCCTTCTTTCTCTCACCTAATGCCCCATTTAGGTTTTGGAAGATCCGGCTTCTTTGGTCTAGACTGATGTTGATACTTTCCTTTAAAAAAATGAGATAACCTTAATTAGAAACAAGAGGACATCCATTTATTACATGTGAGACCCTATGCTGAGATACAGGGTCTCTCTCATGCAATATATCACATTCCTGTAATCATTTCCGTACTCTCCAAGCTCTGAAGCCTAAAACGCTCGCAGCTAATCCTCATTTTCACTTTAATATGGGACAATTTGCCATTTTCTAAAACAACTGAGACACCCTATATTAGGCAAAACCATACAAATAAACATTTTAAAACTGCTGTAGGTGTGCCAATAACAATACACAGCACATTAAAGAAGTACACTCACAGCACACTCATATAAAACCCACACATAACATGCAGAAATGCCAAGATAGCAAAAATATCTGCTGTGAAGACAGTTTCTTGTCATCTTTGGACAGGACAAGCTTCGGCCCAAGTGTTGCCCCAGGTACTGGTGTCAAACCAGAACACATCAAGGAGGCAAGGCCAGCTCACATGATTTTTGTTTTTATCTCCAGCTGCAAGTCAGATTCCCACTGGATTTTTGTCAGAGTAAAATCCAGCTCTGACTTAACAGAGTTCAGTGTCCTTCCAGGCGTCTATTAAGATTGATTACTGGAAAGGACAGCAGGGCGCTAACATCCGCTGTCTGAATGCCAAGTCAGTGGAATTCCTCAGCCTGTGTGTGGCACTGGGCCAGAACTGCAGATGGGAGCGTTAAAGGAACTGGTCATGCTAATACATCATAGGCCCTATTCAGATTTGGGGAAGGAAAAAAGTGCAGCTGTTACAAGTTTTTTACCAGCCCTGCTGGTAAAAATGTGCAGTTCCTTCTCTAATCAGTGTCAAAGCAGCTTCCTATTTCTAGTGCTTCCTCTTGACTCTACTGCTAGTTTGACATCTCAGTTCCCATGTGTTTGCAGTGTCCCTCAGCAGAGACTGCATTGCACAATGGGCAGGGACAACAGCAGCAGAATCACCCCCTGGGCTGGACAATTCAGCCGGTGCACCACATGGGGCTGGAATGGTGACAATGCTTCCAGGGTCCATTCCAGGCTTCTGCATGATGCTACATGGTGTGCTCCATTGGCTGATGCAGATTTTGTCAGCCAGGATCTCAGAGTGTTGGCTGAAGGCTGTGGCAGCCTCTTTGTTCCAGCAGAGCTACCTGCTGTGATGCCTATGACAGTGACCTTTATCCCTTTCCTCACCCCAAATCTGCTCAGGCCTCAACTGCGCCTTTACCATGTACTTTACTGCCAGGTCAGGTATCTCTAAGCCGGTACTGCACTCTGCAGGAGGATACACCCTCAAGTCTGGGACTCACAGCCCCTGGGAGGAGGCTGGTTAGCTCTGCCACACTCAATAGCTTTAAATATCAGCACATATAGATACTGCCACGAGCTTCTAGTGAGACTTGTTTTGAGATCCATCTTTGGATTTCCATTCACATTTTTAATTTAAAAATAAAAATTGCTAATAACAGAACAAGGGGGTAGTGGCTAGAATGCAAATTTTCAGAAGGAAAACGAGTAACTAGATATTTTGGCCTTTTTCACATGAGAATGCCAGAGCAGTAATTCAGGTTCAATATGTGATTAACTTCTTTTACTGTTAACAGCGATACTGCACAGAGGATTAACAGCAATGCTTCTCAGAAAACTCCTCCTAATCCCAAAATCTAGCTACACCTACCCTTTTTTCTGGGTCCAAGAAGATATTTGTATAGAAGAGCTGGTCACTGTCATCATCCTGCCCCTTCCACTCCTCCACAAGCTTCTTCAGGTTTGGAGCATAACCTATGAAGCCTGCAGGAATAAGCGTGAAGAGGTATTGCAACCCAGACAACCAGAAAAGGACTGTTCTGCATACACACACTCTCACTTCTTTCACACAAAGTCTTGCTCCCCTCTGTGGTGCTGCGGATACACCAGCTTCAGCAAAAGCATGTACAGACCACACTTCCCAACATGGAATGACACAGGATTCAACCAGTGATCCTCAGCATCAGAAAGGCTCAGATACCGACACCCTGAATGACAAGTCTCACTGCAAAGGGAGAAGGGACAGGGAGTGGGTTCCTATCCCCTACATGCAATCCATAACTATGTCCCCTCCAGCAGGTCAAGACAGGAGCTTACAGGCAGTTAAGCACAGGGCTTCAGTTTGCACCATCATCTATAAAGACACTTCCCACACCCAGTCTCTTGCTACTTTGCCCAAAGGCCTTCTAATAGGAGGAAAAAGCTGAGAGAGGTTCTCAGCTGAAAGAAGGCTCTGTGTCCTACCTCCAGAACCCAGGAAGCGCTTTCCATCTCGCACCTGAGGGTACTTGGCTTCCAGCTTTCGGTCGGGATAGATGTAGTTCTCAGCTGAGAAGACCACCCTGCTTTTGGCTTGTCTGAACTTCTTCAGCAGTTCTGTGGGGCCCGAAGCAAAGAGTACGTCATAGCTGGAGTAAAAGACAAACAAGACAGAAAAGCATGGAGTCACAAAAAGGTGTCAGCACGTAAAGTTTCTAGAATCAGCTAATTCTGATCCCTTTCTATTAGTTCTGCTTCACACTATTACACTTTTTGTCATAATAATAGCTAATAAAAGTGAAATTTTATTCACAGAGTGCAAGATGTTACTTTCCACTGCAGAACATTCCACACTGTCTTCTGGCCACTTTACCCATTCTTATTTTTACAAAATTTTCACTGATGATAAGAACAAATCTCTCAAGCTGCAACACGTACTGATCTCTTCCTGCTTTTCTCCCATTTAGAACTGTGAACCCTGGTGCCCTCACTGCTCATAACTTTTTACTCATTGGAGGAAGAATTACTCTGCCATTCCTTTCTAGATTAAACAAGCCCCTAGATTATGCTTGTCACAGCTTTTGGCACCCTGCCACTCTCCACGAGCTCCCTGCAAGTCTCCAGGAGGAACCTACACTGGGCACTCATCAGCGGATGCTGCACTCCAGTTGCCACTTCCTCAGTACTGGGTAGAACTGACTAATCGCTGGGTGACACTCTCAGAGTGAGACTTGCACTTTCTGCAAGAAGATTTGCATACTTCAGACTCATTTCGGTGAGTGCAAAAGTTGCTCATACCAGAGATTAATCGTTCCCAACTTCTATAAACACAGAGCTGCAAAAGATGATCTCCCTCCCATGGCAGCTAGAAGCAGAAACAGACATCCCAGCCCTGCCTATTGTTGGGCACATGAAAAATCACTCAGACTCCAAACCCTTCTTTTCCCTCTCCACATTTCTCTGGCAGACTGTTCTTGGCTCTCGGGATTGTGTAGCAGCCTGCCTCACCTTATAAAACAAATAATTCTGGTAAGAAAGGCCTGCCTAGTTCCACAGAAATTGTCTGCTCGTTCTCAGCAGACAGAGGCAGCCAAATTCCGCCTTGGCAGAAGCAGGTAGAACACTATCAACTTCATACTAGAGTTGGAATCAGCCTGTTCTGGTCAGCCTTTCCCAGTTGCCACGGATGCAGCTCTGAGCAACTCTCAGGCAACTGCAGCAAATTCAGGATGAAAAAGCAGAGGAGGCCTGGACGCAGCTTCCAAAAGCAATGTACTTCACAGTTATTTTCCTCTCCTATAGAACCTGTCCATGTAGCCTTATGATTCAGTTCACAACAAATATTTTCCAACCCATTACCTTTCTACAAAAAGGATGATCAAGTCTTCCTTATCCGCGTACTGCTTCAAAGCTGATTTCAAGAGACGGACCTTCTGCCCACCTCCTGCTGGCTTCTTGTCATCTCCACCCTGCCATTCTTCATCCAGCCCCAGCACCTAAAGAACAACAGGCACAGGATCTGTTGAACAGGTCACTTGTCCAGCAATACTCACAGGAAAGGACCAGAACCTACAACCTTACTAGTCCCGATACCTTCCAGTGCAAGTCCAGCCCCAGAAAACCAGCACTGGGACAGATGGACCAGGTATGTACAACAGCTTTTGAACCATTCTCTGGGATGGACAGTCAGAGTAACACAGAGCACAGTAACAAAGCATTCTCAGCAACACAGACAGGAGCACACTCTGTACTGTGTCCTTTGGTATTACAATGGAAAAGTGCCAGGAGGTTCCCTTGAGCAGGGGTAATGGAAATCTCACGCCAACACTCAGGGTGGAATAAGAGACTGCTGCAGAAATGCCCCACACTATTTTTCAGCCAGCTGAGGTGTGCCCTCTCTTGAGATTCTATTTAATCACTTTGTGGCCAAGTCTTACCCACTCCACACTTCAAAATCCCCTTTGACCAACCACCGAGGCCGCTAGCCATCACCTGGACTTTGTAGTTGAAGAATTGGGCTGATCTTCTGAAGCGCTGGAATCCCTCAGTCTGCTTGGTGGCAACAGTAAGAACCAGCAGGTTTCCTGCATACAGGAGAAAGGACAAGAGACACACTCAGCTTGCGTTGTTTTCACAACCAGCTATTCCATACCCAAGAAGCTTTACTGTCAGATACTGAGCCAAGGCCAGGATCAATATTCTTAAAGGTACTTGACAGATTTGACAAGGGGAAGTCAAAATCCAACGACTGAGAAGGAAAGCGAATTTCCCAGTACATTCTTTAAGTTGTTCATGAATCCAGCAATAGAATCCACAAGTCTCGACTATGGCACGGCCGTTGCTGTTCAAGGACACAGGTTACATCTGACAGATGTCCAGGTTCATTTTACATCAGAGGAGAGGTAGTCTAGCTGCGGAGCTACCACAGTCTGCTGAGCAGAGAGCAGCCTGCTTACACCTCACCCAATTATCTGTACAATGTTAAGTACTACAGGTGTTCTCGCTGCACACTGAGCTTCAACTTCAGGAAGAAAACCAGCTTCAAAACCTACTTATTTGCCACCTGGACTTTCACAGCACCAACTCATCAAAGCTTTGTAGAGAGGAAAAAAGAAAGGCAGCTGTAGCCAATGTTTTACTGGAGAAAGTAACTATCACAGGGACAGAACACGGCAAAGGTGCCCTCAAATTTCAATGTTTGATTAAAGGACCCAAAACTAATTGCAGCACCAGTAAGACCATTCCTTTGCAATGGAGAGTATTACTTGCTTCTGGGTATAAAATGAGAGAATATGTAAAGAGACAACTTCATTGCCCAAGTTATCAGCTAGAAAAAGAAAAGATAATGTATGAAGTGCTTTTCTGCCCTGCTATTGAAAGCTACAATTCTTTCACACAGAGTGTGAAGGATATTAAACCTGAAGATAAAAAATAGAACTACTACAAAATCCCCATTTGGAAGTCATCCATTTAGTACAATTGGCTTCCTGCTCCCCCCAGAGTTGCTGTTCTGTCACTCAGCGTTGACACTGCGTAAAGGGAAGACCAACATTAGGCTGAATGTTACTATTCCCTCTCCATGGCTGCTCTAATTTTCTACTGCATCCCTTAGGTGTTTTCCAGATTTTTTTCATACATACAGAATGTGAATTTAATTCTTTCTTTTACATTCTCCTCCCAAGCTTATTTTCATTCCCAGTTCCTTAAAATTATGACAAAGCTAAATCCTGAAGTTCTCTTTCGGAAGTTTCTCTATAGCATCACTGGAATATCATTTTTATGTGGGAGCTCTGTTTTTTTCATTGTAACAATTAAATGTTATGCTTCACCCTAACACTTCTGCTTAAGTAGAAATTTGTATAGGCTCTGGCAAGAGTGGCTAAATGTAAATCCTGGCCATCTGATTTTAACATCAGAAAATACCAGGAAAGACTGAAAGCACATTTTCTTGGCTTGAGCAGGCTTCTTCTGGAACAATGATTTTTTTCAATGGATTTTCAATGGATGTAACATATGCATCTTCTTAGTGTACCCAAACTGATACTCTGTCTGATCCTAGAGAAGAAGGATCTAGAGCTTGAGTTCAAGTTACACCTGACAAAGAAGCAGAAGTGAAAATTAAGCGTCAGACCAAGGTAAGAAGAGAGAGGATGTTCCTGAGGAAATTCCCCAAATCCTTTACCTGCATCAGAATAAAAAGAGAAGTGGGATCATTAAGAACAGTAAATAGAACATCAGCTTTAATTGTATTTTGTTAGACATTCACACAGACAGAGGGAGTGACAGATAAAAGAATATGAATCCTGTATTTGTGCAGCTTTTACATTTTCAGACCTATGAAGCGGATCCCTAATCCAGCTCCTCCAGCACACTCCAGTTCCGTGTGTCCTGTCCAGTCAGAGCTGTGCAAACAAATGAGTAAAATATGTATCTCCTCAGGGAATATGCTAAAGCCATTCAAGTTTCTAGCCACATGATGGCATGCAGAAAATCACGGCAGCTTCATTATACAGTTCTGAGCTCACGGTTTCTGAGAAAGTGAAGCTCCTACTGCCAGTGAAGAGGGGGCCAAATGGGGACTTGCCAGAGAGGAATGGAAAGACAAACATCACATTCTAGTACCTGAGAGGAGAAAGCATGTGATAATGACAAAAGAAGGAGCAAAAGATGAGTCTGCTTTGCAATTATTTCAGCCTGAATTCTCAGATGTCTCTCATTAAATAAATCCCTAATTCATTTCCATGCTGCCACCCCAAGAAAGCAACAAACTGTTTATACACCATTTGATAGGAATGCCACAAGTCTGCTGTACAAGATGTGAGAGATAAAGGGGATGAACAGGAAGCGGTGTCCCATTTCTAGGACAGCAAAGGTTTCACTGCACAGCCTGTGAACTCACTGGAAGATGGCAAAGCCAGCACAGAGAGAACTATCCTCCCCAGCAGAATTCCAAGTCACAGATTCCCTTCTCATTACTGGTCTATGGGGGTAGGACTCAGAGAGACATTAAGCTCGGTTTCAGTTCTGAGGAATCTCTGCAGTAGTGAAAGCTTTCTGTCCCAAGAGACATTCCTTCAGTCCAGTACTAGAAGCTTGTACTGAGCTTTGCTGCCTCCCCTCCTTTAACCCCTTTTTCTCTTTCTCAGAGCTTTTGCTGAACACTGGTGCAGCTTATAGGTATTTCCAGAGACAGCAGTAAACCACATGCAGGTGTTTTTAAACCTCCAAAAAGCAGATTTATGCTTCCCTATTTTCCATGTCGCAGTATTACTTTTCATCTCTCATAGTCGCTTCACATATGTGTGAAGATGGGCCTCCTGTGCCGAGACTCCTTGGGCCATGCTGACAATTAGGAATCATATAAATACATTTAATAACGGTCTGGTTGCAAAACATGAACAGAGTGTGGTTAACAAAGCAAGCACTGGAGTAGGAACCAGGGGAGCTGGACTGTACTGTGAGCCCTGCTGTGCAACAAGGGCCAATCGTGCTATCCCTCTGGTTTTCCATCTGTAGAATGGCAACAGAGGACATTGGCCACCTCTGTGAGATTTTTGATGAAAAGGATTCTGTAGGGACAAAGAACTGGAGCAGGGACTCTGATACCAACATCACACTAAAATGATTGGGTAGATTTCTCGGTTTTTACAGAGTAAAAGTCAGTGACATTTTTTGTTCAAGTAACAAAAAAACTTTAGTTATTTACTTCTGGCCTGACTCTCCATAGAAAACACAGCTCCAGCTGCACTTTAGGACAAGGAATGAATTTATCCCAAGGGTGTGCTTTGGGAAATCTTACTGTGCCCCATAGCATTTACATGGGATCAAATAGAAAAAAAAATAATCAGTGCACCATTTAATTGTGGAGAATATAATCTCTATTAAACGTACATTTATGAGAGTTTTTTTAAAGATTCAATTAAATACAAATAACTATGTCTAGAGCTTTCTTAGAGATTTAAAAGAATGAACAAGGGAGAGGATAGGTATCATTACTCTCATATTACTCTGGGGAAGCAGGGGCACTGAAAAGGTAAGGTATTTTTCCTTCGAGCCATGCCAGAAGCGATGGCTTTCGGTTAATCCTTCCAAACCAACGTAGCTCATTCTCTTGTCCCAGCACCCCATTTTATACCCCTAGGGCACTCTAAAGCCTTACTGAAAACCTGGTGTATAAGGAAGGCAGGATAGCACAGAGAGATTAACTTCTTACTTATATTTGTCTAACAGTTATCCTAAATGCTGAAATTAGATTGCTTTAGTTATGCCAGTATAGCTAAAGAATTTCCAACACTCCCACACATTAACTGCATTATTATGAGGTAATATATATAGTAAAGGTAACTATACCAGAATCACATATTGTGAAGGAAAATATTCCAGATAGCAAGATGAAATCTCTTAATTGCCACTTCCCTAATGAAGGCAGAGATAATTATCCAAACTTCTTGGCAGAGTGACAGCGCGTGAACCTCTTTTGTCAGCCTGGCTGATATTGTGTAGCTGCCCTAATCCTCTACGGTTCCACCAGTGACTCTTCAGAGCATCTACCAACTGTTTATGTGGGAAAAGACTGATGTTATTTTAGGAGCGTCCCGGATCTCAGGCCACAGTGTGGCCAGTCTGGGAACAAATGCTCTCTGGTACCTAATTCTTGAGCTGTGTAAATTCAAAAGCAGGAAGGGCTGGCCCAGGTGGGATGAAACTCAAGGGACTGCGAGTACTTTGCTGGGATGAAATGGTGTCCAAAGCTCATCTCACACAACTCAGAGCTGTGAGTGCCTGCCTGGTAACTGCTCAAGAAGCATGAGTGAAGGACGCCCAGAACCGGTCAGCAGGCTCTGGGTGCCGCCCAGGGGCTCAGGTTCTGCAGCTGGCACTAGCCTCAGGTCGGGCAATGCCTAGAGCTGGTCCGGGGCACTAGGGACGGGGGTAGCACCAACCAGCCTGGCCATCAGCTCCCTGTGCCGCCGGTCCCCACCCTTTGCCCCGGAGCAGAACCCCCCCCTTACCTTCCTGCCCGGAGGCACGGCCGCCCTCCGCCCCGAGCAGCGCCAGCGCCGCCCAGGGCAGCAGCACCGCCACAGGCACCATGGAGCCGACTTCCCCGCCTGGATCCCGCTCCGGGAGTAGTCACCGACCGGGACGGCGGCTCTAGAAACCTCCGGAGCTACTCGAAGCCTGTGCCACGCACCAGACCCGCCCGGCGGGGACGGGCGGAGGAAGCGGGAAGGCGGCTCCTCCTCCCGGGCCGCCCCGGCCCCCGCAAGAGGCGGGGAGGCAGCTGGGGCCGGTCTGGGAGAGGGAGCAGGAAGCCCTCGGGCCGAGGCTTGTGCTAAGTGGGACAACATCTGTCTGCCTTTTGCGGAGACGCGAAGCTGGTGGGGTTTGGTCCCGCAGCTGCAGCAACGTTACGTGGGGTGCGGGGTCCAGCAAGCGATGCTGCCGAGGGCACATCCACAGCCGCGGGACACGGGAACCGGGCTGCAGAGGAAGGAACAGGCATGAAGCAAATGTGTAGGAGGAGGGGGTTCTCTTTCTGGCCAGCTTCAGTTAGTGCTGGGCTCCCTCTGGCTGACACAGTCATTAAGTGTGAAAAAAGCAAAACAAATGGATTATGCCCAGCTCTGGGAACCCAAAGCCCTTATTAAATACCCTCTTCACACCTGTCATCTCGCCTCCTACATCTCCTTGGCAAACACAAAATCTGCTGTGGTCTTGCCTTTACCAACTGCAATGGATGAGGAGCACGTACCCTACGTGAGGCCCTGAGTAGCTAGAAGTGACAGTGCCCATGACTGTATAATTACACCAAACTTTGCCTCCGTTACTGAAAGCAACATTAACAGAGTACTTATTTTCTCTCTTCTAAGGTGTGAAAAATAACATTTACTTGTCTGCAATGAACTCACAGAACGACAGAGGCTGTATAAATGTTAGGTACCGTGCTGTAAAAAGACATGAAGCAGATGTGGGGCGTCACTGCAGTGTACCATTGAAGCTGTCACCGAGGGACCGTGCCCTCAGCCACAGCTGAGCTCGGCCCACAGAGCACAGGAGGAAGGTAAGGTGTCAGGGAGACAGGACCAGCACGGGGTAGTTGAGCAGAGGCATCAAAAGTGAAGGATGTGTGCTGAGCGATGGCGTGGCACATGGAGTGAGACCAAACAGAAACACAATGCAGTATGGATTGCTTAACTGGACTGGGGCTGTGGAATACACAGCTGGAAACTCACAGGCCACCATAAAAGCACTGGGATAATACAGAAGCCTCCCTCATTGCTGAGTTCAGTTTTAGTAAAAAAAAATTGGCCAGCTGTGTAAAATTCTGAGGCCCGAGTCTGGTGTCTGTCAGTAAGCCACCTCTTCAAACAAACAGAAATCACAGATATTGCAGGAGGCAGATTTTCAAAATGAAAAAAATAGAAGGTACAATCTTAGAGGAGAAAAAATGAGGCACGTTAGAAGGGCCACACTATAACTTCCTAATATTCTCTATGCTTCATAAAAGCATCTTCCTAAAGAGGATTACAAATGACAAATTGTTATTTGTTTGTTCACTAAGCATACTCTTGAATATGTTCAAAGCACTTTTGTTTCCATTCCCTCTCCCCAGAGCAGGAATTCCCTCATAATTACCAGGCAACCAGAATAGCCCTCGTGCTCAAAGGATATACTGCAGGCATCAATCCAAGGAAATACTAGTTCTCCCTAAGATGGTGATTTCAGGAAACCTCCTTTTGCAAAGCTGCCAGTTTCACTAAATAGAAAAAGAAAAAAAAAAA
>VZTM01092874.1:0-14457 GCA_013400555.1 Jacana jacana | reverse complement strand
CCAACAGCAAGCAGTGGGGCAGCATGCTCTTCTTCACAGCTCTTGACCTGCCTCATCATCACACAATAAAATCTATTAATTCTGTGGGGAGCCCTGAACTCACACGTCTGCTCGGTGCTGCTGCAAATACCGGCTCAGCCCTGGGACCTGAAGGGGAACACTTGGTGCACAATGTGCTGAGGTGAGATCTCAGGGAACTATGCAGATATCACCCTAGGAATCGAGTACAGGAGTAGACTCTGGGCTAACCTGATCCTCTGCCCCAGCCAGTTTTCACCAGGATCTCGTATTTATACATCCCATTCTTCCCACAGAAGGGAATCACCCCCACGCGGTTAATGTCAATCATGTCCAGCTTGTGCACAATCAGTGCAGCCACCGAGTAGGTCACAAAGCAGACGGCACATGTCAGCAGAACGATGTAGTTGAGACCGGGGCCGGGAGCCTAAAAGAAAAGAAGCATATTGCAAGGCTTCCCTTCCCCAGGAGGACCCCCCCCTCCCTTCCCTAGGAGTCATGCTGCCTTGTTCCTGGCTCTAATCATCATTCACACACCATACCACACGCAAACAAAGACCCATCCCTGTGTGCTCACAGCCCTGCAGACCGACTGCTGCAGGCGGCTGAAGCTGCTGTAGCAGCTGCCGGGGGTTCTCTGCTCCCACTAACGTCACACCAACAGCCCAAAAGAGCCTACACGCCCCTGGGAGGCAGGGAGCAGCTGGCAGGAGCAAGCTTGCTGGGATAAAACAGTGCTGGGGGACAGCTGGGAGGAGCGTTTGGCATCTCACTGAGAGGTGAACACACTGCGAGGTGTCCCATGGAGAGAGTAAAGCCATCTGCAAAGGTCTGTTTTTAGCAGCAGCAGCCAGGATTCACCATCAGAGGACACAGCCCCTCTCTGAGCTCTGCCCATCTGCAGCTCCCAAAGGCTCCCAGGTACTCATGCTGGTTTGCCAGCTGGGCACAGGTCAGCCAGGACCCAGCTTGAATGTGAAGCCAATGGAAGCCCAAGGCTTTCCTCTAGGTGACAACAATCTGCTCAGAGTGTGACAGCACTGTACAGTCTCTGCTTTGTTTTACTCACAGGAAAGATGAACTGGACAGAGTTTGGGGGGACAAAGAGACTGGCCCCAAAGGCGGTGAGGTGCTGGGTTAAGCACACAGCCTGGTCTGGCCTGGTCTCTTCCAGTGGGATGATGCCTTCTGTCTTCCACCGTTTCTCCTGCTCGCTGAAGTACTGGCACAGGGAGGTGTACAGCCCCAGAGTCACCTCCACCGGGGACCAGCTGAAGTGGTTTGTGATGTTGAAGTAGTATTTCTGGATGGTGTCATCAGTTCTGGAGAAGAGAAAGACAGCAAGAAGACACATTATGAACCTGCTTGCTGAAGGGACACAAACCCCATTCCGATGGATGTGCGCCCATGGAAGACACCCTGCTGCAGGAACAGGTAAGCACACAATGAGGAGGAAAAGCCCAGTGAATGTGGTATAACTTACACTGCCCCTTGGTTCTGCAGAAAGTCTGGGGTTCTACAAACCACCTGAATTCTTCTCTATCTTTGTATTAGTTCAGCACCTGGAGCATTGTGTTGCACACAGTAATCCCACTCTTCCCCATGTTCCATTGACCCACACGACACTTCCAGAGCAACTCTATGATTCTTGGCTGGGAATAGATTTGCTCATTAGGACAATTAATCTCCTAATTTGAGCTTTCTATTACCAAAAGCCATGGAAGCTGTGTCAACTTACACAACAGTGGCTCCTCTCTTGCCCCACTCATTTCCAAGCTGCCCATCTTTTCTTCTCATGACTAGGAATGACTCGTAAATAACATGAGGCATGAACACACACACTCCCTGGCAAAGCAGCAAGTCAGCAACTGAAGCTACACGAATGAGTGCTCTGCTGAAAAGAAGAGCGCATTGCTGCAAAACCTCACAGCACAACAGCAGTGCTTAATGAGCCTTGGCACACTCCAAGCAGCAGGCAAGCAAGGTGGACTGGAGCCCATGAGGGAACCAGAGCTCATCTTCCAGTCACACGTTGGGAAGATGAACTCTGGTTTTGCAGAGGTCACCCTGTGCTTCAGGAACTAGGCTAACTCGTGTGGTGCTTTGCTTCGGGAAATGGTTTCATGAGCTGCGTGCAGCAAGCCCTCAATCTGCAAAGGTCAGTGTGAGTCCCTTGGGAAAGGAGTCCTGGTAAAGATGAGCAGCTCTAGGGTTGCTAGCTCATGGAAAAGTCTGAACAAGCATCAAACAGACTACAGCAGGCATCAGGCAAGTGAGCAGGGAGAAAGGCCGCGGGGGGAGACATCACCAGGAGTGAAGGTTGCCCTAAGTGAAGGTCACAATACTCATGGGAATGTGATTTACAGCTCTAAAAAGGGGAACTCTCCCTCACCTGGATCAGAAAGGCAAATCACAGAAAGCTGAGCTGCTTCTGCAGCAGCAGCAGCAGCAGATGTTTGGGAAGGAGGGAGTGTCAGGGTAGAAGAGGTGCCAGTGTTGAAGGGTAGGAATAGCAGCTTGCAGCTGCCTGCCCAGGAGAGCTGCCTCCTCCAAGGACAGGGCAGCACTGTGGGTACCTAGAACAGTACCAGCTCTGCAAAGCAACCTCGCAAAAGCCATGGCCAGGCCCTGAGCATCCCTCATGTACACCCACAGGACAGTCTGAGAGTCACAGGGATTACGAGGGAGACTTCTCTTACCTGGGTGAGGTGAAGAAGGTGTAGAGCTTGTGGTCACTTCCAGCCAGGGCATCCAGGCCAATTTTCTTAGAGGCACTGCAGTTGTGCTCGTTGGGCTCTGGTTCGTGGTGGAGATATGCCATGATGAATGGCTCAGGCTCGCTTGCAATGTAGTGATCTGTGTGGGGAAAGGGAGAAAGAAAAAAAGTACTTTATAAACACCAGGGAGAGATCAACCACAAGCCTGGTGCCAGCAGTGGAGGTAGAGGGAGGAGTATTGGGAGCACAGAAAGTCAGGAGAGATGCTTTTCCAGATTGCTCTCTATCAGTCTGCAGTTCACAGGTACCCTGAGCAAGAGACTCTGGATACCATTGTACCTGACCAAGGGAGAGACAGGACAAACTCCCACCGGTGCTAATGTGGCTCAACCGAGCGGCTGGATAAAGAAAAAGGCTTCTCAGTGCTAGAATCCACAAGCAAGGATTACACTGGGGACTGGATGATGCCTGTGACAGCCAGAACCTCAACCATGCAGCGTGGAACTTGCTGGCTTCACCTGACATCCCCGCCTACACACCAGTTATCTCTTGACACGGGTCTCCTTTGCTGCAACACCCAGCCCTCCTCTCCCACAGTAAGAAATAGCAAAGAGCATAAAGAGTTGGATGTGTCTGCACTACCATTCAGGACTCGGTAAGTGAGCTGGAAGTGCAATCCTGCTTCTCTGTTGTTGCTCTCCATCGTCACAATTAGGTTCACAGATGTTCTTGCCTCGATGACTTCAGTGCCAGCAGAGAGATTGTCAGCATCTGTGTTGTTTGACACCATTACAGTGATGGCCTTCTCCGAGTCCAGGCTCCCAATGGGGATCTGCACCCCGTTGTGTGTCTGAAACTCCATGGAGGCGACCTTTGTGGACACCGTGTAGTTGCTGATGTAGCCAAAAGGGAAAGGATTGGAGTCCACTTGGAACATGACTTGAATGACATCCGTGAGGTTGGAAAGGGTGGTGTTGAATGCCTGGGGGATGGAGAACTGGCAGTTCGGCGTATTTTCGTAGCAAAGCAAGTTAAAGGGATCAGACCGTTTGCCTGTGGCCTTAATTTCTCCTCCCACCAGCTCAAGGGGCTCTTCATTCAGCACTCGAGACTTCATGAGGATGCGCATCAGGCTGGAAGACAGGTTGTAAGCTTTGGGAGCTAGCAGCAAATTGTGGGAATCAGAAAGCAATTCCTGGGGCTTGGATTCTTGTGAAACTGTATTGACAAGGTGAATTAGGTCACCTGCCAGGAGAGAAATAAATATGTAAAGAGAGGAAGTGGCAAATAGCCTAGATAAACTGCTACAGCCTAGATAGCATCTGACGGCTCCCCAAAATCAGACAACTCTTCCCCACTTCCCTTACTGTCCTCTCACTGTAACTCTACCTGTACACATAACTGTCTGCACTGGAAGGGTTCAGTAGCCCAATGCTAAAAATAAAGCTGTCAGCAATTCCTGCAGGCTCTCTGCTATTCCACACAGCTTGGCGGAGAATACTTCATCACAACAGGTTTTATTTTCCCCTTGTGAAATGACCAGAACAGCAGATTGGGGAACAGGGAAAGAATGGATAAATGAAACTAAGTTTCATTTTACTAAGTTTCTGTAGTACAAAGCGCAGAATGCTCAGAAATACATAACAAGGAGTGAAAGGAAGGTGCCTCAGCTTCCTCCCAGGGTAACCAGGTAGGAATTTCTGCACAGTGCCCATGGGTGCCCCCAGTGAAGTTTGGTACCCTCCTCAGATTGCAAGCAGGAAGGCGAGCATCTGGAAACCATAGCTGTTACTCGTTGTTTAGTAAAAAGACAATTCCCTGAGTTTATTAACAACTGTCATATTTAAATGTCCGCAGAGACAGCTGCCAAAGACAGGACAACCCTGGGAAAAGTGCAGGGAGAAGAAATTATTGAGGTGCCACAGTCCAAATGTTAGATGCAATCTCCCAAACAGCTTGAAAAGGTGTGAGCCAAACCCCTAAGGGTACAGGAGAAAGCCTCCAAAGCTTCCCTCAACCTACTTCTGCCCAGTACCCTGCGCAGGGAGCTCTGTGCCCTCAGCAGTGCCCCCTCAAATGTTCCTGCAGGAACAAAACTGACCTGTGATGTTGAGGATGTTGTCGGCG
This sequence comes from Jacana jacana, assembly GCA_013400555.1. NCBI lineage: Eukaryota > Metazoa > Chordata > Aves > Charadriiformes > Jacanidae > Jacana > Jacana jacana. The sequence goes on along the minus strand of VZTM01092874.1, from coordinate 9,595 downwards.
ATACCAGTCGGTGTCACAGTGCCTTGGGTCATTTCCCCTTGCAGAATGGTCATCATGGTCTCCAGCTTGTTCAAGGTCCTTGTCAGGCATGACTTGCAAACCAGCTCCTTGCTCACCACCTGCAAAGGGGAACACAGTCTGATGCAGCAGGAACATCCTCAAGGAAAGGCAGCTGTGGGCAAGTTCAGCCGGCTCAGTCCTGCAAAGACCCAAGCACATTTGTTCAAACACCATTTACACTCTGAAAGTCACCCCTACTCTTTCCAGCCCCAGGGAGGTGACTACAGGGACCATGGCTGCTCTGCTCACATTGAGAGATGCCAAAAAGTTGTTGATGCCTCCAAGACTCTTCCATCTCTTCTCCCCTCACATTACAGTGGTCATACCAGGAGTCTAATGGAGGATGCATCAGGGTTGGAAAGTGCATTCCTGAAGTTCACTTTTAAGGACCAAGCATGTCTTCTACTGCTACATCTCATGAGCACCCCTTTGGGGCCACATGTTATTCCTACAGAAATCAACCAGAAGGAGTTGGATAGAATTCCTCCATCCACTCCACTATCTTTGACAGGAGCAAGATTTAGCCCTAAATGAATCCATTTCAGTGTCCAAACACTCCTGAAAGCGGTGGGAGGGATCCTGTCACTCAGGCATGATGGATGTCCCTCCCTCTGCTCCCAGATGTATCCAAGAAACAGAATGTTCTAGCCATGGCCTGGAGCTCCCCACACTCTTGAGGGCTGGATGGGAGTGACTGAGGCAACACATGGAAGCTGTTACCACAACGCCGTTCCTAGCTCTTATTCATCTTTTTTCTTTTAATCATCATAGGATTCAGACATGATTCGCCATATGTTTTGGTGAAGAGTCAAAACAGCATCTGCAGGTCTAGAATTCCCTCTTTTCTGCTTTTATTTGCAAGCTATGAAAAGTGAGGACATCCTGTGTAAATCAGAGTCCACAAGGCACAGTCAGGTATTAAGGAGGTAGGGAATCAAAAGGGTTATGGGGAGGAACCACCAAGGAGCTACTGCTTAGGAAGGAGAATCTGCTAAGACTGAGATTCTTTTTCTCCCTTCCAGGAGAAATTTCATTTGGATTTTTCCTCTCCCCTGTAGGTAAAATCAAAACAGTATCAGCACTGATTGACACCTCTACAGGAAAGGAAATATGTGAACTTTGTGCTAGTCTTAACCACTTGGGAAATTCTAGATTACTGTTTTTCTAAGGTTTTCATTCCAATCCGGAGCATAAACTAATCCTGGAACGTCAGCTTTTCCCCTGGAACAAAAAATCTATTTCTAGACCTGAGCTTCCCCAGCAAGATCAAGCTGCAAGGCAAGAGCACGTGGGAGAGACAGAAAGAAACCAACCCAGCATCGGAAGGGGATGTGCTGAACCCCAAATCCCTGAACAAAGACGAACAGAAAGAAGTAATTTTTGAGGTCTGCAGACTGGGAAGCAGAGAAAGAAGCAGCAGCAGAGAGCCTCGGTGGGTGGGATGCAGTAGTCTGCCCATCATTTCGATGCGAGCCTCTTCCCTGCTGAGGGAGGTTGCTGACCTGGCTGGGGAGGGGACGCGCAGCCAAGGCCAGGGTACCCAACTCCAGGCCCAAAAGCGAAGATTTGGGAGGGCGGGGAGGTAGAGCGTGCCAGAGCAGGCTGGCTGGCCACCAAACCGCGAGCGTGTTATATAACTGGGCTCTCTTCCCTTTGCCCATCTGACAAAACACATAAAGCCACTCCTAAATCCACCAGGCAGCAGCCCCAGCACTGGGGAGCTGAAACTGTGAGCTGGCTGGGGAGCACAGCGCTCCCAGTCAGCAGGGAAGCAGAGCAGCGTTTCTAATCTTGTAGGGTAGAAATAGGGCTGGAAGGAACGTCAGTCCTCAGCACTGCCCCCTGGCTCAAGGCAGGTCTGGCTCTATTTGTGTCACTCCTGATGGGAGTCCAGCCTGTCCTCAGAGATTCTGTGACTCCTCCAGCAGTCTATCCCAGTGCTTCTTCACTCTGTCAAGGCCTGTCCTTGCAGTATCCATCTGCAAGTGAAAGAATCTACTTGCTAGCAAGCTGCTGCACCAGGACTGGTACCAGAGAAGCAGCACAGAAGTCTTACATGCTGTCTTCCAGCACAGGAATGCATCATCTTATCCACATCTGCTAGACTGGTGGCACTGCAAGGGGCAGAGCTGACAACACTTAGACATCACCACAGAAACCCCAAGGGTGTCAACAAGTGACACTTGTCCTCCCTGTGTGGGACGTGTGGGGGGAGAGAGAGAGAGAGGGAAGCAGAACAAGAATTGAAGAGGATCTAAGCTGCACCTGGAAGAGCAGGAGGTTGGAGGTGGATGGAGACCATACCGTGCACTGCGCCAAGGCAGCGGAGATCTGCTGGATATCATCAACCGTGTTCACCTTCAGCGAGTTCAGGATTTCTGTGATGTTGTTGCGAGTCCAGGTCCGGAGTTCAAATTCATTCTCAGCCTCAGGTTCCAGAAGCACAGACCGCTCGTACTGAGGGGGGACAAAATCAGGAAGAGTGAGGGAAGACACCAGGTTGTTTCAGAGGATGATGAGCTGCGCTGAAGTCACCTCTCTCCTGCAGTCTGTATCTCCTGCCTGTGCTTTTCCCCAGAGGGTGATCCAGTGAGCTGGTTTTTCAGTAGAACTTCCTCGATTTCACTTGTGCTCTCCAAGCAATTATCTCAATAGCTTTGCACTTGACAGCTAAGTAGTACAGCAGTGTGCAGCCCTTATCCAGCTACGCACAGTGCCTATGCTCAGGGTGATGCCCCTGCTTGGCTTCCAGGCATGCAGGAGGCTCTGACGGGGGAGGAAAGCATGAGTATAGACCAAAATTCCTGCCCTGCCTACAGAGGTGCAGGTGGAGGGACTGGGCTCTACCTTAGGTAGGCGTGAAAGTGGATGCTGCCAGGAGGATAATGGTCCTACACTGTGGATTAAAGAGCCCTTGTAGGCAGGCAGAAGATCTTTCTAGCTGCACTAGCTCAGCAGTCAGAACAAGGAGGTCTCCTCAGTACGCAGAGCACCACCTGTACAGCTACAGGGAGTTTCCAGCCCTGCTGAGATGGAGTAGGGTGGCTGGCTCAAGGGAAGAACAAAGGAGCTGGGGTAATTTAGGGTAAAATTTCTGTTTCTAAATCCAGTGTTTAGACTTGAATATGAAGGCAAAAATGCAGTCTGCGTGGGAGACAGACAGGCCACTGCCTTCTCTGGGACCTTTGTTCTGTTCTGCAACCTCTCGGGTTTCCCTGGTCATTTTGTGTGTGTGTGTGTGGAGTTTGTTACTCTTTTTGATGTGTGAAAATAGCTCCAGCTCAGCTCCCAGCATGCACGTACACTAGTTTACATGAAAAACTAGCATTAGTCATTTCCCTACATCATTGTACAAAACTTGGCCAAAGAACATTACTGGAGATCACAAGGCCTTCTGGAGGCCTCTTTTGGGCAGAGAGTGCTGCTTTACCTCGTTTAAGATGGTGATGAGGGCCAGGGAGTACTCAATGACCTGTTGAGGGTCCCTTTGTTTCACTAAGCCCCGGAGCACGGTGTCAGTTTGATTGTAGAGCCAGTGGGAGAGGCTGGGGAACCCCTCAGGTAAGCCGATTTCCATGGAGCTGCCAAGGGAAAGAGGCATTGGGGTTAAGTGCAGGCTATCAAATGGGGCTGGGGCAAGGGGGTGGAATCTGCCCATCAGCTGGGAAGGAAATGAAGTGGAAGCAGGTGGTTAAACAGCTATGACAGCATTACTTGAGCCTGCCCTGGCACCCAGTTTGCACCAGCTGTATGTAGGAACATCATGGACCTGAAGCCTGATTCTTTACTGGTCCAGCTCCATGAAGCTGCAGGTGTAGGACACACACAGGTGCACTGAACCCAGAGGAGAAAATCCAGGTTTAGGAACATAAAGAGCACGTAAAACAGGGTCAGTGTGCTGGGAGTAGCTGCACTGGCTTTGGCATCGTTCCCTGGGGTTTGAGGAACAGCTGGGACACAGATCCTCCTCCGCAGGCACTGCAGGACCGTACACTCCAGCCTGGGAGGCTGGGACCACATGTACAGTGCAGGGAGCTGCAAATCAGCCTTGAGAAGAAACAGTCCTGCAGTTTGGTCAGGCAGCAGAGACCTGCTCAGGATGCTGCCCAAAGACCTATGTGTACTTGTCACCTGCATGGAGCATACTGGAAACCAAGGGGCATTTGCAGAAGGGATAACTGGACTTTCGTGGTACTGGCCTGGCTGAGACTCAAGCTGCAGTCCTTTGCCCCCTGTTCAAAAGCTTGTGCTCTCCACCTTGGCTATATAAGATCTCCCTGATTCTCAGCAGCGGAACACCAGGCAACCTCCAGCACCAGAGCTTGGAGCTGCCAACTCTCCTTTGAGGCCTCCTGGTGGTGGAGCACAGAGCACAGACATCTTCTGAGAAAGTGACATTGTGCCTTCAAAGCAAGGTGCCACCAGGGAATTAAGGAGGTGGTCATGAAAGCTTATCAGAAAGTCTCCTCCTTGAGTGATGATCCACAAAGACTGGAGTTCTCTGTATCACATTTCTGCTCAGCTTCCCCTCCCCGTCCTGCCACCAGCCTCTTCCAGGAGGCAAACATTTCACTCAGGATCTGCCAAGCTCTTCAGGACAGGGACCCAGTGGTCAAGCCGTAAGACTGTGATTCAGGGAGCCTGGCCTGCGAGCGGTGGGTCTTACCAGTTAATGGCCACCACAGTCGCTCCCAGCTGGTCCTGAACAAGGACTGACACGGACACCATGAAGCCACTCTCGTGAAAGCCCGGGGGCAGGAAGGCACTGTGCTCGGCACGGCTGCCCTTGTAGACACAGAACTCATCGTAGTGCCCAGCCCTGTGGCGGGAGGCCAGGAGGATGTACACCAGCGGGCCCTCCGCGTCCTCTGTGTCTCGCCAGCCTGCAAAACAAACCCAAACAGGGAGTCCTACAAGGGCAAGGGCCCTGGGGGTGGTGGGGGTGGTTGCAGTCACCACCCCAAAGCTCAGCCCTTCCATCGGAGCTGGCACTGACTGGCCATACCCCTTCCCTCCCCTGGTGTGTCCAACTCCGCTCAGCCCTTCAGCATGGCATCTTCACTGCTGCCCCCAGCAAGGGGTCACCCCCTCTGTTAGGGGGCACCTTAAGGACTCTGCAGGGCTAGAGGGATTTTTTTCAGAGCCTGCAATGTAAAGCTGTGACCCTCTGAATTTTTCTGATATTTAGGAATTTCTGCCAGGGTGCTTGGGTCCTGTAACATTTAAAGGGATTTGTGAAGAGTCCACGAGCGAAATAAAAATGGGAATAACTTCACTTGGACTGGGAACAGCAGACCCAAGGCCACAGCTTCTGTACAAGCCCTGCAAAGCCTGACATTAGACAGAGGCTCAGTGCAGACCTCAGGCGGTTCAACGTCTCAGGATCAACTGAGTCAAGGATAAAACTTGCATAAGGATTTCCTTGGAGCTCCCAGGAATTATAGGGAGTCCTGGGGGAGCTGAGCAGTTGGGACATTCACTACGAGTTTGCCAGTAAGCACCAGTGAAGGTGCTGGCTCTGCCAGGGCTCGCTACACCAGACATCAACCAGTGGGTCTGTATCCTGAGTGTCTCACTTCAGCTTAAAAATAATCACTAAGAGTTCCCACCACTCCAAAGCGGTAATGAATTCATAATTATTCTGGGTAGCTCAAAACATACCAAAGTTATGATCGTATCATGCTGAATACGCTTCTGCTTCTCTCCCAGTTTAAACTGGGCTTTGGTGATCAGGCCCCCCCGCCCCAAACCAGCAGAATTCACCATCTCCTCTGCAGCATGGCTTCCCAGCATTTGTGCACAGGCAGCATTAATCTCTAACACTAATCATTTGGGGAAATATGGTTTTCAAAGGCACTTATTCCTTGGCCCAAGGCTACAGGACGTCAGCCAGGCCACTTTTCCAAAGCTAAACTCATTGTTGCTGTCTCTGCAGCTGGTTGAGAAGGTAACTGCTGACGGGAACATCCAGCCCACATGGCAGAGACGGCCCCAGTGCTTTGTCTTTTCAATCTTCCCACATATGTGTGACTCAGTTTTGGGCACCTTCTTTTTCCTGCACTGAAATACCAGTTTCTTCTGCAAGTACTGGCCTGGTCTGGACATCATCATTCAATTACGTGAATGAGGATTGAAAAAGGGCTTGTGTGCTACTGAGAGTTTTAGAGCTCCACAATTTGGGCAAGCAAAGTTGTCCGTGGTCCAAGCTTTGGGGATCAGAAATGGAAAGATCCACTTCACAATTCAGTCCTGACCAACAGTGTCCTGGGGTAGGAGCTCAGGGTAAAGGAAACATCTGTGGGAGGAAGGGCAGCTGGTGACATGCTGGTCAGGAAAAACCTTGGCCTGTGAGGAGCAGAGAGGGCTGGGAAGTGCCCAGCACCACCATCCATACGGTCTCACCTGCACATTCAAAGTGCACCTTTGCCATCAGTGCCCTGAGAGATCCTTTGGGAGACAGCTGGCAGGATCCTCCAACGGGTGGCTGGTTCGGGAGCAGATCGATGGAGGCGAATCCTACCTCTCCAGTCATGAGGTCTGTGATGTGAAGGGTAAAAGTATATCCCTCCCCATCCTTCAGAGCCCCTTGCCTCAAGACCAGGTTCATTCCTGTGTTGCCAGTGGAGGTAGTTTTTTTGTCCAGGATGAGCGACTTGTTTTTAAAGCTGTGTGCTGCCCATCTCTGTAGAGATGAAGAGGGGAAAGACAGGAGAGGTTTTGTTTAAATCTTTAGCTATGTCCTTAAAATGTTCTCAGATTGAGCCTCTTATAAAAAGTAACAGATTTCTAGTAGGACCGTCTGCCAAATTTGCAGTTGATAATTCAGCTTTAGTCTTGTGTGCTGCAGCAACAAGAACTGGAACCTTTCCAAAATGTCTGGTGGGAATATTTCCACTGTGAGATCTACTTTAGTCTCTGGGATTACATCACCCTCCGACAGAATATTTCATAATACAGAATACAAAACACAGGAAATAAATTAAGTACTGGTGGAGTCTCCATGGGATACCATGTTTTATATGCTTCAAGCTGAACGTGTCCTGGATGGTTACTGTTAACAGTGCAAATGTACGAGTGCGATAACAAGAGGAACAGAGAGATAGCCAGCCAGAAGATGCCATGCTGGTACATGCCGGGCTTGCTGGGAGCAATACAGACTGACTCTTGCAACAGGACTTCTGCTTCTGAGATCTCCTTAATTCAACAGGTTGCAGGGATGCTGCGTAGTGGAATCTGTAATTACAGGAGGGCACGAGGGACTCGGGGGATCAGAAGAGACTGAACAATCTCTGCTTGAGCCACCAAAATAATGGGCAAAATGCCAGCCAGCAGAGAGAGAATGCTTTACAAATCTCTTCTGGGAAAAAAATGGCTTTTGTGTCAAAAGAGCTGGTCACTCATGGGTTTGATTTGAAAACAACACATCACGGACTTGCCCTTGTATAGGTCAAGACACTGATGGAGGACTGACAGGCCATGTGTCCCACAGCCTGCAGGGACAGCCCAGGGCAAAGGAAAACTCTAGACATCTCCAGGAGCTGCAGTGGTTACAGGACATGGGTAGCCTGCTTCTCAGGCTCTCTCAGCCTCCTCCACACTGCCAAGACACGGTATGGCACATGGGAGCCCCAGGTCACACCAGGCAAACTCCAGGCAGAGACTATTTTAAACTTCTGACTCTTCAAGCTAGTCCTGCAGCCAGTTCCAGGGGCTATGATGAAGAGACCAGTATGAGCCAGCCTTCATCCCCTCAGCCAGACCCAGCCAGCCACTGTATTTATGGTCAGAGACTGCTTCCCCTCCCTGTCTCAACAGCAGTTTAGGTCCAGGACTTTATTTCTCACACAGGTCTTTCTGGCCTGTCCTCCCTGACTCTACCCTTCTCCCTGAAATCCACCAAAGGTGAAGCAAAGAGCAGCATTTGTAATGACTTTACCCCAAGCTTGGAGTCGTTGTGACAATTCTGGCAGGTCCCCTCCAGGTAGATGTAGGAGCTCTTGCTAACTTCATACACAGACTGAGCCTTGCAGGAAACACACTCCAGGGACACGATAGGGACTCCCCCCCTCTTGATGAATACCTGGGAAAGCAAGAGGCTACATCAGGAGATTCGAGACAAAACCACAGACATCTAAAGGTAAGTGGACATACCAGCACCTGGTTCCGCAAGGGGTAATTGCTCTGCACCAGCCCAGTCTGTGCTGAGGAAACAGCAGAAAAGGATTTCCAAAGGATTTCAGGTCAGACTTAAGCTGCATCACTTTTCTTACACCGCCCAGGGTGAGCTCTTCTGTCACTGGTTTTCAAGACAATGCCAAGCCGAGCCAACCTGGGTAATTCTGGATTTACTCCTTTTACACTTTTTAACACCATGCATCATTTCCAAAATGTCCCTCTGGTACCCTGTGCTGAATCCCCAGCAACTCCTGCTCGTGCTGTCGGGTGGGGATGAGACTAACTGAAGCACTTTGCTCTACCAGCCACCTCGGGACAATGTCACCTCTACAAAACTGGGATCCGTGTTAAAGTTTGGAAAAGAAGAGCAGTCTACCTGGGAGGAGGAAGGCCTCCATCACAGCACAGATCAAACATCTGGGGAGCACCTGCCCTGGGAAGCAACCACAGTTCTCCTTTGTTTTCTGTGCACCAAACTCTTGGCCCTGCCTCTGTAGCACCTGACACAGTGGGGTCACAGCAGATCTGCTGTGGACACAGAAGTATGGGGCTATGAATCCTTGTCCTCAGCTAAATGGGAAGCTTTTACAGACCTGAGTAAGAGAGGGCTCGGGGCAAGGCAAAGAGCCCGGGTGTGCTGAGGATGTGCTGCCCTGTTCAAAGCCAGGGCATGGTCTCTTTGTCTCCCCGACCCCACTCTGATCTACAGAGCTTGGACTAGAACCACACACATCACACTTCCTGGCCCTTGGGCTCTCGAGTGCACTGCCTGTGCAGAACCATCACTATTTCTGACAATACCTATGTCCCTGAGAGACAGGAATGCTGATAAAAATAGCCAGAAAACACAGCTCCCACTGTGCATTTTGCTCTGCAGCCTGGAAGAATCACCTTTCCCAGAGAGTAGCACCTTGTTCCAGGCTTTTACCTCAGGTCTAAGATGCACATCTCAAGATGTCTACCACATCTCCCTGGCAAACCACGAGGAGAGAGGAGAGCTTTAGAAGCACCAGTGGCTCAGACAATGGTTATCGAGCTCTGACCCCTGCACTTTGTCTTAATTCCTTAAATCCCCAAGGAAATGGGGTTGTCCAGCGTTCGACAGAGCCCTCTGCCCTGGCAAAAGGCATATTCTGAATTACAAAGAAAGACAGCAATGAAGACATTGTTTAATATGGCAGACGTTTAGGAGGATAAATATTCCACAGCGCTAAAGCAGAGCGCGTTGAAGCTTCATTCATTCCTACAGTATTTGCAAATTTCCTGCGACACTGGAATCATTGTTTTGCGCTCATGCATGGAAACCAGATAGTACGGAATGTCCTTGAAAGACTATCAATTTCAGGTTTTTTTTTTTTTT
>VZTM01092873.1:0-11448 GCA_013400555.1 Jacana jacana | reverse complement strand
TGGGTGGTTTTTTTTTTCCCTACATTATGAAGTTCATTTGAACTTTAGATCTTGCATTTTGCTTAGATGTTGTAAGGCAAAACTAATCTTCATAATTGATTTACTGAATGTGGCTGTTTGTATTTGCCTATCCACATCAAATACTGTACAGGCATTTTGACTTTGTAACTAGTTGAGAGATTATGTGGAAGCAACAGAGTTTGTTGGTGATAAATTATTTGTGTGCAAATAATCTTTTTCCCTTTCTGTCTTTCCTTCTCCCCACCCTGCCACCATACCAAGGGCTCAGCTGTAAATTTCTTACTGAAAACTGTTCAGTCTCTCCAACTCTCCTGTTGCCAAAATGATGTTTCAAACTGGGTTCATCTGCTTGCCTGGAAGTCTGTATTCATAACCCTTAGGAGTGGAATAGCTGAGAGTTCACCTCATCAAAAGCAACTGCCAGCTGTACATGTGTGTCTACAGCCTGACTGCTACATGCAAGCTATTGTGCAAGATCTTGGTGTGAGAAAAATACTTCAAAATGAAGATGGGAGCAGGATTTGGTTTTGCTGTTTACATGAAGCGTGGGAGAAGGGGTGCTGCCATTTTGTTCAGGCAGGATGTTAATTAGTTTCTGGGCAAAATGTGGCACCACAAAGTTGGTGGAAATGATGAGTGGAAAGTTTTGAGTACAAAACCAGTGTTACTAATCTTGGACTCCACAAGACCAAAATATACAGGCTCCAAAATTCAGTCAAAATAAACAAAATTTATATCCTGGTAGGTAAAAGTATTGATTTGAACAAAACCTCCAGGCCAGTTTCCTAACAGGCTGAGCTGGAGACAGGACAGCTTTTGGCAAGAAAAGTTTGAGTTTGTCAAAAAGGGTGTAGCATTTTTTTGCTTTTGTGAGACATAAGCCTAAGAACTGTGCTCTCTACAGAATATATAATACTAATTTGACAAAGCCCAAACAGGTTTTTTGACAATCCTTACAATTCCAGTATACAGTAGCTTGCCTTATATGCAAAGAGAGCGCCCTAAGGCTGGCGTCTAGACAGAGCCTCAGCAGAGGGAATTAAAAACAGTCTCTGATGTCCCTAAATTTGCAGAGAAATATTTCTTTTGACTACCTGCCTCTCATATTTAATGAAAAAAATGTTACATCTCTGTTGTGTTGTGGGATGTGCGAAGATAAGGAAGGTGTTTCAGGTGTTGCTTGTCAAAGGATGTGCTAGTTCATGGCTTGTTCGAATGCTGCTGCTGAGCTGCTGCTGTAGGGAGTAAACAGTGGGGCTGCTGTTCTTAGACAATCCCATTCAATGTCTCAGGCTGTCATTGTAGTAAAGGATTATGCTGACATTATAAACCATACAAAGAAGGCTCAGTGAGCTTGACCTTCTTAAATCTAATATGAAATTGTGATCTGTTTTGCACCCTGCAGTGTGGACTTAAGGAGTCTGGGATGGTGATTCTACAGTTCAGTCATGGTGAACTGAAGATAGATTGTCCCCTCTTATAAGGCAGTAGTTATCAGGACTGTTAAAAGTTAACAGATTCTTCTTTGGTGTATTAACCTTGCTCCATGTTTCAAAGATGTGCTGGCATTTGCTACCATTGGAATTAATGATGTCGTTGGAGTAAGTACTTGGGTAACGGCTGTGTCAGGATTGATGCAGCGTAGCTCGTGTTGCAAGTCTTAGTTCCTCAGGTGCCCAGTGTAGTTTGTAAATAGAGCTCTTCCTGGGTTTATTATATATTTATTTTAAAAGTAACATCAAAACTTTGGTCTGTCATAGTAGTAAGGCTCTTTATTCTTTGATTGTAGGTCAAAGTCACTTTATCAGGAAGATGCATGCTAGATGCTCAATGCAAAGTACATAAGGGAATGTGAGGCAAATGCACTTCTCGGCCTTCAGCTCGACCAACCAACCAATCTGAACCTCAAGTTCAGATTTAGCTGGTGTATTTTATTCTGACAGTAAATTGTGCAAAATAGCTAGACGTGAAATGCTGTTTTGCCGTTTCACAAAGGATAGTGCCTTGGGTCTCAGAAAAATTCACCTCTTGTTTGCAGATAATCTGCATTCTGTCATCGGTGCTTGCATCATTGGCAAGAGTTCCCTGTAGTGCCCCTACATCCTTCATCTGGAGTGCTCTTTGCTGTTGGTGAACGTCAGGTTTAGAGTTTTGAATAATAGGCTGGGACTCAAATGGATAACCTCTATCAATTATTCATGATAGATCTCTGAGTAGCCAGTGTTCAACGCTGACAACATTCATACCTTCCCACTGTAATATGAACTGTAAACGATATAGTGATTGATAGACTACAGATGACCTTTGGTCATTTTTATTAATTCCTGTTGCTGAGTTTTGTAACCTCTTTTCCCTTGCTTATGCCATGGAGCCACTGGGTTTTTAAACTTCCAGCTGCCCAGAGCTGGGAGAGGCTCAAAATTTACTGCTTATTATCTATTTATATTCTTTGCACCAGTTCCCCTTCCTTTAAGGTTAATAGTTGTATCATCAGTTTCTTCAGCAGGATTGTACATATTTAGAATAATACTAGGGGAATGAAATAAAATGTGTTTAGGGGATTCTGTGTTGTGGCTGATGGTGAGTAGAGGTGAGTAGAGCCGTGGGGAGTTCTTCTGCAAAAGCAGAGAAAAGAAAAGATGCTTGCCTTTTGCTCGTGGCCTGCTTCTGTTTGCATGGTAGGTTAATACAAAGAAACAGATTGAAACAATATGCAGGTTGGGTTGTTTAGCTTCCTACCGGTATGCATACGGCAGTTGCATTGTATGGTCCATATTTTACATATACTGTGCTGTGAAGAGCCTCAGATGCAAATTTAGCATAATTACAGAATAAGCTGAAGCATTTGAATCTGTTTACTCAGTTTCCTACTGGACAAGTGTTTTCTAAAGTCCAAAATTAGAAAAGGTTCTTTAATTTTGCATCTGTGTTGCTTTCAGAGAACTTCGCTTTCAAGGACAATATTTTGGGATTTTGCTAATTTCTTTGTGCTGTAGGTACGGATTTACAGAGACTTAGTTCTGCATTTCAACATGCTGCTTAGGAGTTCACAAGAAGGGCATATTTAGAAGATAAGAATAAAATTCAGCCAGACTTGGGAGAAATTAACACTGGCCCCCCGTACCGGAAGACAAAGGGGGAGGGGGGGAGAGTCCTAGTTCATGACAGCAGCTAAAAGTAACCCACAATTGGAAGATGAACGAGAAATATCCCTTATGTAGGACCTGGATGCACTCTGTTGCAGGTTCTGCCAGCAGAATTGTCCGTGTTAGGCTTTACAGCCATGTCACCCCCTAAGGGCTGGTGGAAGGGACCCCTAGTGCAGATGCAGTGAGATCAACCAAGTGATACTTTTTAACTGATTTTTGTGTAGACAAAGAGGATATTGGATGTAACAACACAAATAACAACCTTTTTGGGTTATCAGCATTTATGCTGATAGTCCTGTTGGGTGTCTGGTTTTGGGTTCTGGCCCAGATGTAGCCTTGGGACTTGGGGCATGAGGATCCTCGCAGTGACACCATGGCTGCTCTCCCCATCAGACCTGTGAGGCAGGGTTTCCTAGTGAGGGATAAGAGGGTTGACAGTAGTTTGTGTTGTAGTAACAGCTACACCACTACTCTGTTGTGGGTGAGGGTGCTCTTGTACCAGGTGTTTGTGCAAGCAGGGAACAAAAAGCGTCTGGAAAGCCTGCCACCTGTGCTCATAAGGTCACTTCAGTCACAGGCATTAAATCAGGAAATCTCTTCCCTTCAGCTTCATTCCAGGGAAGGAGCTGTGGCAGGCTTTGGCTGTATGCGCAGCAGGCATTCAGGAGACAGAACCCAATGTGCTAGTTTACCAAGCAGTCCTGCTGGCCCACCTGAATCCTGATCTCGCTGCCTTGCCTCCCCTGGCAGCCCTGGAGCACCTTGCTCCTGTCCCCAGGGAACGACGGTCCTTGTGCTCGGCTCTCTTGTATTCATGGTGGATATTTAGTGTAGCTGAAAGTAGGGCTGTTCTCCAGTCACCAGTCCACCTTAAGAGAGTGTTAGTGGCCAACATATTTTGTTGATCAGTGTGATTCTAACTCTGCAATAATATGTAGACTAACCAGATGGAGGCTTGTACCTCTTGTGATTGTAAAATTAACCAGCATCATTGATAGTTACGAGAGTGATGACGGAGACCCAGGCGCTGTCAGAACGATGTGCTTTGAGGCATGCTTAAATCTGTTAGGACAATATTTCGTGTGGGTGCATGTTCAGTACACAATTGAACAGCATGGCAAAGCGTGTCTGCCTTGCTCTCAGCTGTGAGGGTGGATAAGGGATGAAGACTAATCGCTACTGAGTTTGACTCGGCAAAGAAGGGGCGGGTCCCCCTCCATGCAGAGGCACATCCAAGAAATTTTAGTCAGAGGTCCAGGTGTTTGTATTTTTAAGTTTGGGTTGGTTTGGTATTTTAATACCTCAAAATAGGATTTTTTTTTTTTAACTTTCTCAGTAGAAGAGAAGTTTTTACTTGGAACCTAGTGTGAGAACTTCTAGGGAATCAGTGAGAAATTTCTAAGAAACAGCTGGAAATAACAGTGGAGAAGGCAGTGCCATCTCTATTCTCTCCCTGCCTCACAGCCCACAGATATACTGTAGATCCCTGTGCATTTACATCAGTGACTAAGGGACCTATTTAAATGAATGAACTTCATGAATTAATAAGTGGGGGCGGGGGAGGGAAGAAACCTGCATTACAAAAGGTACTTTGTTCTTCGATGTTGAGAGTAAGTTTGGTTTGATATTTCATAACACAGTGCTGACTGTCGTTTGCTGTATTTCCTAATGCACTCCTAGTAATATGAGATCGCACCACAGATTCCTGCTATTAAATGGTTATTCAGACGCGTTGTGCTACCAGCAGCTTTTTGCTTGCATGTGAATTATTAGGTGTTTGAATTAGCAAAATGTGTATTAGCAAAGTTTTTGGTTTTCTAGTGGTACAGCAGGCACTTCAGCCATTTGGTCGTCAGCTACAGTCGTTCTGTGTTTGACCTTCTCAAAATAATGCCTGCTAGTGCCCCTGTAATTAAACATCTGTCAGGGGTTTCAAAAAGCCCTATGGGTTTTCTTTTGGGGGGCGGAGGAACAAGCCCCTGCTTTTTTGGGGAAAAAAAAACAACTATGTGTGTTGCAGCAAAATGTGTTTTGGTTGGTTTCGCAGGAGGGCAAACTTAGGAAATCAGCAGCTTTCTTCTCCATTTTGGCTGATGTAAATAAGCAGGAAATTTATTGAGACATCCGGCGCAAACCTGGTGTGAGAACAGAACTTTGGGCCTCATGTGGCAGCTTGAGCAGATGGGTGCTTCTTACTATTTCTTAAAAACTGAAATGACAGGGAGAATAGGGTTTAAAAATCACAGCTTCTATTGCATGCATTAATTAAAGGAGTTTAGAGTACTAGTTTTATGTTATTGTTCTAAAGCATACGGTCAGCTACTTTCAGTTTTTAAAAGTACTCAGCCCTTCTCTGGGAGCCACGGCTGTTTGTTCAGTTAAATTCCTTCTGATTAAGGCTCCCTGAATAGTCATTGCCTTCATATACCGAGACCAGCTCTGTTTTCTCTATGCTACGCTGATAATGGGGTCACTGGGAGATTTCTGAATTACAAGTTCTAACTGAAGTTATGGCGCTTCAGGGACGCTTCGCTGCTCAGCACAGACTGATGCGCCTCAAAGTACCATTGGAGCACTTGGGGCAGTGGCTCATACATTTTTATTCCTGACTTGTTTTGCTCACAGTGAGAGCACTGTAGCATTTTGGTTATTTACTATCAGGTCCAAAATATCATCATTTTGTTTTAACATGGAAAGAAGTTGGAACCCATACTCTACAGTGATCTGAGTGATCTAGAAGTACTGGATTTTTTGTCTTTTGATCTTTTTTAGATTTTTTTTTTCACCTTCAAAATGGAAACCTGTAGATTTTTCAAATCTGAAAATAGCATGCATCAAGAGGGCCGATTTAGCATCATTGGATAGGAGAGGTGAGCCTCCTCTGGGGTCTTAAACTGATGGGTTGTGACAAGGTAGCTTAAAGGAAAAGGTCCTTATTATAACTGTCACACAAGTTTTATTTTAAAATGTCCATCCTGTGGATACTGTGGGTCTGTTACTGGTTTTGCTTATTCCAACAAAACTTGACATTCCCTGGAAGAGCAGATGTTCATGGAATGAACTCCTTCTGGGGAATTAACTAATTAAGAAGATCGAGCTTCTGTGTTCTTCCAAACTGTGTATCCTGAGGCTGCAGTGTGGTGTCAGGGTTCTTCCTTGGCAGTGCTTGATAGACACACATGCTAAGACTGGGTGAAGACCTGTAACCATCTGCCAAGCTAGTGATCCAGTGCTGGAGTTCAGCAAGGGAAAGGGGAAGAGCTGCCAGTCCAACAGTTTACCTGTTTTCCCTTTAAACTGATGATCAGGAGAGCGTGGAGGTGGCATCCATTTCCAGCAATTTGCTGGAGAGCCTCTCTTGGTACCAGTTCAGGGAGTCAGTAGGCAGAGGTGATTTATCCTTTCCATCTCTGGCCAACTTCACCTTCGCCTTTGAATCTGGGATACACAAATATCTTCATCAGCTCTGAGACTGACCTAGCGATGAGTAGTGAAATGATGATGATGAACACAAGTTTTGAGTCTCTCTCCTTTATTTTTAATTTATTTTTTGGTCAAGCTGGGAAGTGCCACTCCCAGCAGTTGGGAGGAGCACCTTGCAGGAGCTGAGTTATTGTTCTTTGCCTTATTAAGTGCTACAGCTCCCTGTAACAACCTACTAAGCTGTTAGGGTAGGCTGATCTATCTTTAGACGGAATTGACCCATTATCACCCTGAGTCTTCATGTCTTATAGGACAGGCCACACCAAATAAGGGATTTCTTAGATCCTCTTAGATGTAGGAAAGAGCTTGGTAGAAGAGATAGGTTGATACCCACCCTTAACTAGACAATCACAGTAAAACAAGCAGTTGATAGTACATATTTGGCTTTGGGGAAATGGAAAACCTCCTCAGAAGGTGTCTCAAAGAGAGGTGAGAGTTGTTAAGTGGTGTATTTTCCATTTTGAGGGTGCAGCCATTGCTTGGAGGGAGAATCTGCAGGATGGAGAAAACTAAATCAGCAAGGATTTGGGGGTTGAAAAGACTGGCAGAGGGATAGAGACACTCTGCACAACCCCTCCTGGTGCCTTTCAACCTGGTTTGTAAAACCTGTCAGCCTAGAATTTGGAGGCAACTTTAACTGAGTTTATACCGATACAATAAATTTCTCATACTTAATTTTAAAATGAAGGCTAGAGAAATTTCATGAAAGCTACTTAAAATGAGTCTAAGATCCAAATATGCATATTTTGAAAGTACTGTTTGTAGTAGGGTGATATTATAGAATTTAAATCACTTCTTTCCACAGAAAATAATTCATGTGTTGTGATTCAGTAATGTTCTTAGACAAAGTGTTGCCTTGTTTTGTGTAGGGTTTTTTCAGCCTAGTAACAAGATGACTCAGATAGTAACCTGGATAATTAGGTTACTTAGAAACAATTTCTATTAAAAATTTAGGTTTATGTTCAAGTTTGCTACCAGTAGTAGTGGATTAATTTGGAACCAAAATAAGGTATGCATCAAAATTTTACCTCCATTTTAAAGTCACTTCACCTTGTAAATACAACACTGCAGTAACAGTGCAGTTTTTAGGTAAATGGAATGAAGATTTTATTTTTTATTTTCTAGAAGAGCTGCTGTGGTACTTGCACTTTGGAAACAAGGATTGTGTTTTACAACAATATTAAACGTGTTGTATCTGTTTTGTTTCTATTGAGAAGATTTTCAGGGTAAAACGTGACCTCACTTTGAATTCTGACACTAAGCAGCAAGAAAATATGTAGCACAATGCAAGTGCCAGTGGTATTCAGTCATGTGAAATTCCTGGTAGTTTAACTGAAGTCTGAATTTTATGTTTAGGTTGAGGGAGCATGAATTTCTTGAGCAAGAGTTATTGCCTAAAGGAAGTTTTTTGACTTTCCATAAGCACAGATATAATGCACTGAAAGTATAGAAGTTGACAAAAACTGAAGAGTGGTGTTGGGAAGGAGAAGGGTGGAGAATGTAAAACACTGCTTGTTTATTTTAATGCTGTTTATTTATTTTAAATTTACTTTTTTATTTTTATAATGACTGGGATTTTTTTCTCCCCTATATAATTATTCTAGAGCTTCACTGCAACTAGTTAGCTTGAATGGAAAGAAGGGATAACCAGGCTACAAACTCTGAGTTAAATACTTAGTCATAGTAAATGATGAAGACTGGATATGACGTTAGGATCAGTATGGTTTTTCTCAATGTGTTACATCTTTAAAAACTGGCAGTGCACCAGCTTATTAAGTTCCCTGCCCTGGCCAGGACAGGTAGTCAAAGAACCTCAACTGAACTTAAGCCAGAGACTTTTATGTGGAGAGTTGAGTCGGGTAGAGGACAGATCTTCTCAGTTGGAGATAAGACATTCTGACTTCTGAGTAACAGTGCTCCTTTTCCAGAGGACGGACAACTTTAATCTCAGAGGGATTGAACAACTTTCTCATGGTCCTTTATGAGACTGAAGTATGTGGTAAAGCTGAAAGCTGTAACTTGGAATGTCTTTGGATATCTTTAACTACAAAACCATCCATCCTTTCAGACACAGGTTGTTTTTTTTTCTTGTGAAGCAGAGAATGAAGCAAGACAAAAGGACAGGGGAAGATTACTGGTGAGTAGCAAGGGGGATGTGGTCTCAAGGTAGTGGACGGGTGTTGGGGAAAGAAGTCCAGAAGGCATCTTAATGGTTTTGACTAAGGCAAAAGTAGATGTAATGAGCTTTTCCATGGGCTGGATAATACAGAGAGAGAGATGGAAAGATTCAAAGAAGAAGAGCAAGGAGAAAAGTGTTAGGGTAAAATTCTTTTGTGGGAACTCAGTGGAGACTGAAAAATTGATTCGGCTTCATAGATAGTGGAGGGCACTTGCTGCCAAATTCTGCATCTTGCAGTAGGGGCTGGCTTTCACACCTGTGACCTGAAACACAGACTACTGAATCCTAGAAACAATGCTGAGGAGTCCCTTCTCATGGGAAATCTGATTGCAGATCCCAAACAAGATGAAAAGAGGTACCTCACAGTGTAGAATTTCTTAATTATATATATATATGAAAAAAATCTTTAAAGGCTCTTTTTAAAATAAAAAGGAGGGGGAGGGAAACTGTTGACATTGAGCTTGGGAAAGCCAGTATTTCATTAACAAATATACAAAATTAAGCCAGAGCCTTGGAAAGTCCCTGGTAAGCTTTCTGCTCATTTAGCTCTGACTTTCTGGAGGAACTATCAGTCTGTAATAATGGAAGTATTATTATGTAAATTAAACCTAAATTTTTAAACCAGGCAATATTTTGAGATTGTAGCTTGAAAGTGACGCATTTCGTTAAACTCTCATAAAAAACCTCTCAAACTGTGGGTTCTCCATTTGCTACTGTTGCTTTCAATTCTCAAAGAATCAAATGGAACAGTGTAGTGTCAGGGAAGAGTCGGCGGCTTGCTCTTGTCCCTCAATAGGCTGAAATGGACAAAAGATGCCAGTTGAAATACCAAGTGCACTTGGGTGCCTAGTGAAAGGGAGCATTTCCATGTTTTTCAGAACATGATGAAATATACTTGTCTTCTGAAAGCTACGCCCTATGAATGAAAGCTTATGAAGTATGTTTTAATGCTGAAAAATAGGAGTACCTGAAATTCTTTATTGCTTTAACAAACATAGGCCTTTGTTTCAGTGACTCCTCCCCCTAAATCCTTGATTTTTTTATTACTTTTTTTTCTGAGAATAAAGGGATATCTCCATTTATACTACTCCAGGTCTTTGTTTAGGCTTAAAGTTGAATTAGAAGCATAAATACATACTTTTTTCTCGCTGCATTTGGCAAAATCTGAAGTTTTTTATTCATGTGCTCTCTCCAAATATTTTAAATTTAATCATGTGTTGCTGTGCCATCTTCACTTGTCCCCCTCTGGCCATACACCAGCAGTCCAGAGTTGTTTAAAAATTGACTTGGTTGCAAATGTTGGCTACCCCCTCCCATAGATTACCTGCACGTTACTGCTCGTTGCTTTACTTTCCACTTTTGCATGTGAGGGAAACTTCTCACACTCCTGCAGCACTTCTTTAATCTGCAAGAACGTTCACTCAATTAGCGTTTGGTGGGCAAAGGTTTGTGCATTTGTGAGGTCTTTGTGTTTTCTTCTCCCGTGTTTCTGCACTTTTCCTCAGTGGCTGCACTGGGAAAGCTGAAGCAATCCTTTCCTGCAGAGAGATGCATGTGGGCTAACTGATTACCATGCACCAAGAATGACTCCCAGGAAAGAAAGAAAGAAAGAGATTGGCATTACCTCATCCTACTGCTGACTGCCCAAACTCCCGCCTGGTTGGATGGAGATCTTTCTACGTAGCAGGAGCAGTGAACGAAAGTCAAAACCCCCCTGTGTTGGAGGTTTTGTTTCCTAGAAAATGGATGCTTTTTCTACCATTTGCAAACATGGTGCTTCCTGTAAAGTGACCTATGTTAGACTATTGGGGTCTGTTTCTTTCAAGGGAGTTTTGGCTTTAAAAGGAGGAAAAACAGTGTAATATAGCATGCTATATAGAAAAGCCCATCAAAATACTCTGTCTGTTCTTGGCATTTCTCTGATTACACCCCAGATCACTGGCCCAGACACCGCTTCAGCTGTGAGAAGGTTGTTATTCTTTTTGTTTTCTTAGTGATTGCAAACCCTTTGACATAGAGTGAGTTGCTCATCGCAATTAAACACGTGGGCAGATTGGAGGGGATGGAGCCCCCGTTCTGCTCCGCGCGCGCCTGGTCATGGAATGACTTGTGTCCCCATCATGCGGAATATGATGGGGACACGAGTATGATGGGAACACAGTACATGTGGTTTTGGTTCTGGATGGCAGAGGGGAGCTCAGCTCAGGCACTTCCCTGGAGTGGGGACCACGTGTCCCAGATTCACAGCTGGTGAAAAGTATAATGGGAAGATCCTGTGGGTTGCTGGCTGCCCCCTCCTGGACCATTGGCTAGTTCTCTTTTGGCACTGCGAGGCACTTCCAAAGTGCAGTGGTGGACGCTCACAGGTATTCTAGTGACTCCACCAGCACCAGCTTGTAGAATCAGCTCACATTCAGGGCAGGAAACTGGGCTGTCCCGAGCGAGCGGTGAAGCACAGAGGAATCCCACTGAGGGCTGCTTCTCCTGGGAGCGGTGTCCTACGTGGCACTGCTGTTGCCTGGGGATGCTTCTGCAGGGTGAGCCCTTCTTTTGGGGTGGTTTGTTCATTTGGTGGTTTTTTGCTTTGCCATATTATTTTTTGTTTGTTTGTTTTGT
>VZTM01092872.1:0-12351 GCA_013400555.1 Jacana jacana | reverse complement strand
TTCTTCTTATATGCTGAATGAGGTGTTACTTTACCTCAAATGATTATGAAGGGTGCAAGGTCTTGGCCCCTAGACTGCAGGGATGCTGTACAGAATGCGTATGTCCTGTATGCTGCCTGTAACCCTTTTGCTGTTCTAGGTATGACAAGTATTGTGCAGATCACTACGCAGATGGCCGCTGCGACCAGGGTTGTAATAGTGAGGAGTGTGGCTGGGACGGTCTGGACTGTGCTGGTGACAAAGCTGAGAAGCTGGCAGAAGGGACCTTAATCATTGTGGTCTTGATGCCCCCTGACGAGCTGCTGGGTGATGTTCGCAGTTTCTTGCGCACTTTGGGAA
Organism: Jacana jacana; assembly: GCA_013400555.1. Taxonomy (NCBI): domain Eukaryota; kingdom Metazoa; phylum Chordata; class Aves; order Charadriiformes; family Jacanidae; genus Jacana; species Jacana jacana. Next base: position 12,012 of record VZTM01092872.1, on the reverse strand, counting down.
CTCTGCTGCACACCAATCTGAGAATCAAGCTGGACTCCCAGGGAAACCCCATGGTGTTCCCGTACTATGGGGAGAAATCGGCAGCACGGAGTCGGCGATCGCTTGTGGTCATTCGCAAGCACAGAGAACTAGAGCAAGAGGTCATTGGGTGAGTGGATGCCTTTGTGTTACTCTGGCCTTGTTACATTGGTGGGTCTTGCCTGTAGGTGTCTGGGGCATTGTGGAGCTTCTAGGGCTGTAATCTGGTTGTGGGTTTGTTTTTTAAATAGAGAATTTTAAAGCTATTGAGCTGCAAATTCTGTGCTGGGGTGGAAAGATAAAAGGCTGCAGCTTTGGCAAAGGCTTCTGTCGCTGACTTTTGTGCCCTTGTACTGTGTCTCTGCAGCACCAAGGTGTTCCTGGAGATTGACAACCGTCAGTGTGCAGAGGATTCGGAGCAATGCTTTCAGAACACAGAAGCTGCTGCAGCTCTCTTAGCTGCTCAGGCCATCAAGGGCATGTTGCCCTATCCTTTTGTGTCTGTCCAAAGTAAGTAATTGCAGAGGGAAAACTGCTTGTGGAAGAAGGCAGTAGCAAACTTGGGCTCGCAAAATTCATGCTCAGATTACTGATCATCATCTTAATGTGTCTCACGGTTCAGTGTGGTTTCTGGGAGCAAACTTGTTCATCCCCAGTTATAGAAGTATGTGCAATATGCTTATTCTGCTCTGAGGGGACATCTGGTTAGTGAGACAGGGCATTTGAGTTTGGAGCCCAGTCATATTAATACCTGTAGAAACACTAATATCTCATGTACTGCAGCAGCGTACCACACACTGCAGTGATCTTGTCTGCACTAAAAGCCTTTCGTGTGCCCTGAGCCATGAATTCAGTGAAGAAGGTGCTACTAGAGGGAAGGGGCGGAGGGCACTTCTCAGTCTACCAGATGTTTTCTCCTCTGACATTAGGTAATCCCTTTGAGTCCTGCTACCCTCTCCCTCAGTCTGAGGCTCTGCTGCAATCTCCTACTCGATTGGTTATGTCACTGTTCCTAGTTGGGTTGTGCTTCTATCTTTATCAGGGCTCTCTACACTGATTCAGGGTGGCTGTCTCCAGCCAGCAGGACTCTTGGGGGGAAGGACCAAGATCTAGTTCAGCAGTCATATACTGTAAAAAATATTTTGAAAAACATAATCAAGGGAAGCCAGAAAGACAGGATGTATTCTTGCAAAAATTGCAGCAGAGCCTAAACTTCCTCAAGCCTCGCTTTGAAAGCATCACAGTATAGAGACAATAGACTTCACTGAGGGGAAGACTCAGGGTGAGAAAAGAAAGCGTGTAGATTGAAGATCGTTGTCTCCGCTTTGTTAATCTCATTGTATTTTAACTGGAATTTTTAGGTGAACCCTTGTTACCACCGAAGACCCAGTTGCTTTACCTACTTGCTGTGGCAGCTTTGATCATCCTCTTAATTCTTCTCTTGGGTGTGATGATGGCAAAGCGTAAGCGCAAACATGGTTCGCTGTGGCTCCCAGAGGGCTTTATTCTGCGCAGGGATCCTAGTAATCATAAACGCAGAGAGCCAGTTGGGGAAGATGCTGTCGGACTCAAGTAAGTCTGCATTTAGGCCACTGACAATGTGGTTTTTAGTGTGTTAGAGGATTTCGAGAATGTGGTGTATGAATCTTTCATGAAAGGTACTTTAATCCATAGCAAAAGCTGCCTTTTAAGCTATAATTTTTTAGGCTATTTTCCTAAATTTTAATACATCTCTTTTGGACAGAAGAACTTTAATTATCTGTAGTCTATAAAATCCTATTAAGGACTCTGATGTTGTGGTTATGTTTGATTTTTTACCACTCTGTTTAGTTCAGTGGTTGTGTACTGTGTATGTCATTCCCTCCTGGAGTAGGTGAGACAGTTTTAGGTTGATAGGTGACAAAAATTTTTTAATGCATCCAGCTCAATGCATTAAAGACACAACTCAGAAGTAATGGAAAGTTTCAAAAGAAAAATCCTGTTTATGCAGTTTCAGCTTTCCACTTAGTTAACCAAGTCTGCAGTTGTAAATGCATTTAATGCCACTGTTGGCTGCCTGAGATTTCTAATTTCTTGGTCCCTCTGTTTGCAAGCTACCAAACTAGCAAGCATCTCATCCTTGGTCTCTGCAGGCTAGTCTAAATACAAGTAGTAGCACCTGGTCAGCCTGCAAAGTGATGTGGTTTTCTTCTTTTTTAGAAATCTGTCAGTCCAGATACCAGAGGGTAACCTGGCTGACTCTGGGCCAACTGAACACTGGGCAGGTGATGGTGGACCTCAGCCAAAGAGAGCAAAGGTAAGGACCCCAAGACTTGAATATCGCCTGAAATTGAAACTGCTAGTGAAGAAGACAGCTGTATTGACTTCCAGAGTATGCCTCTTGCTCAAAACCTCACTCTGCTTAGGGATTTGTAATACATATCTAATGATATCTGAGGAGCAAGTCCTTGGGTAAACACTGCCACCACAGGCCAGTAGAGAAACCAGGTAACTTCTGTTCTAGTGTCCCCTCCCTACACAGGCCCTGCTGCATCAAAAGAAAGAGAAGGTAAACGGTAGCATAATGTCTTGCAGTTCAGGCCTGATAATGTATGGTGGGAGTGTGAAACTCAAGAATGCAAAGCAGAGGTAAATGGTCATTAGCTTAAAACAAAACAACAACACAATCCAAGAACCCCACCAAAATAATAATACTAAAAATAAAAACCAAAACAAAACCAACCCCCCTCCCAAGAAACCAAAAAAACCCCACCCAAAACCGAGAAAACCCCAAGAATTTCCACTGTCTTTTGCCATTTGATGAGCATTTTGAAACAACTGCTTATTCCCTGTACTCAGGCTGAAGATCAAGCCTTGCTCCCGGAAGGTGATGAGCAGATAGATCAGCGCCAGTGGACACAGCAGCACTTGGAAGCAGCAGATGTCTGTGGGAGCACATCACTAGCCCTTACACCACCTCAAGCAGATCAAGAGGTGGATGTTCTGGATGTCAATGTCAGAGGGCCAGGTCAGTACTCTGAGTGTTCATGTGTTCTCCAGCCAGTCACTGATCTCCTTCCTCTCTCTCCAATGACTGGGATTGCTAATGTTTAAAAATTATGTGGAGTACACACTAACAGCAGCAGAAATTTTATAGTACTCAAGGAAAGCTCATGTAGGCTTCAGAAAACAAAGCTTGAGAGAGTGGATCATAGTTTGTAGCACATGGAATATCCCATAACCGGAAGAAAAGTTCACTTAGCCAAGCCTCTGTAGGAACTATAACTAGAGGATCTCTTTTATAACAGTGCCTAAAAGATATTACCAGAATGCCACTGGGGCAGAAGTTTGGAATGCTTATTTGTGCTGGAAATAACCCCAGCGTCTCCAGCTGGATCACTGCAGGGATTTATGCCAGAGTTTGCTAAGGACCAACTTATTAGGGTTTATACCTGATGTGTCTCATACCTGGGCTGGAAGCAAGGACAGCCTTTTCTTGGGTAAGATGACTTCTGGCAGACAGAATACCCTGATTATAGCAGCATGTGAGACATTTGTGCTGGAACAGAGCGGCAATGGAGCAAGCTTGATAATGATTTCTTTTATTTTTTTCATTCACTGATTTATATCCTCAGCTTCTGATGATCAACTCATTGAATTCGTAAGACAATTTTGAAGTGTGAAGGAGACTTCTTTAACATGCACACACAGGCTTACTGTCTTTCAGTCCCAAGTTACTAGATGCAGTAAGAATGCTCTGTTGTTTTTTATAAATGTAGTACTAAAGCTGTGTAACCTGGGAAGGGACTGGGTGGGCCATCTGGTAATAACTGATTCCTGGGCTGTGAGAGCAGAAAGTTGACCAAGAACTTTATCCTGGCTGGAAGAGCTGCAAGCCTGGCTCTTGTTCATGTGCAGAGAGGTGATTCTGATGATATTGCTGCAATTGCTTTTGATTGGATTTTGTGGGAATATTTCCATGCAACTTAACGATGACTGGACCCATTCTCTCAGTTCCCTTCTATTGTCTTCTCTGCTCATTGACCCATTAGCTCTCCTAAACACAAAGCACAGGGAAGGACGGATTTCTGTGTAATGAGTGTGAGAACATAAACCATCAGTTTCTGCCAAATTTAAGCTTTTCTTCATTTCCCCTATTGAAGCTTCTGTGGCAGGGTAAAAGCTTTCCAAGTGCAGGCAATACCATTCTTAAGACTTCAGACTGCTTATTTTCAAGTTCACTCAAAGCTATGCCCAACAATAGCAGTGGACCCATACCGACCTGTGAGTTGTTTTCCTGCCATTCAGATGCAACTGTGAAGCTTGCAGCAAGCTTCTGTAAGCTGTTCCCCTCTGCACCATCAGAAGCAAGCAGCTGAGTTACTGTCAGGGGAAGAAATAATTTTAAAAGTCTAAGAAGTGTTAGAGTAATGGAATAGTAAGGAGGGGTAGGAGTCCTCACAGTTAATGTAGGTATTCATCTGTCCTGGCCACCTTCCTCTTCTGTTGCAGGCAGTGGGAATCCATAGGCACTTCTGAGGGGCAGTTCATCTCTGTCTCAAGCAGAAATTGTCTTAAGACCAGATGACTCACACTCCAGTAATGCTTTGCTGCCCCTAATTACAAAGGGTATTGAGGCTGACTGACTTGGGTGCAGGTGTCTGGGCTGGAGCCATCTGGAACTGGGTGAGCTAGATCCTGGCCACAGATCCAGGTGGCAGGTAGAACAGTAGAGGTCTTTTTTAGAGAGAGGAGAGGCAAGTTGAAATGTCTCAGTGTACCAAGGTATTGTTCCCTCTTTTAATCCAAATCTTTTGTGCTCTCTTGAATTTAGGGGGATCCCAGAGGTCCGACCTCCTACAGAAGTGTTACCTAGAGACTTTGCTAGTGGGTTCTTTACGTCCCAGCTTTCAGTTTATTGTGCCTCTATGAGTCCTTCAGTTACACCTGTCTGGTAAACTTCTGGCATTACCATCTCACTCTGAGTTTCACACTTAGTTGAGGGCTGTGTTCTTGAAAGACAGCAAGCAGAAGGGTTTTTTTTATAAAAAGCTGCTATCACCTTTGTTTCCCCATGCTGTTCTTTCTCTGTGTCCCCCCAGAGTGGTGAGGACATTCTTTTCACTGGAGTTACTGTGAGTATGTAACCAGGGTGATGCAATTACAGGCATAACTGGTAACACCACCTATAATTAAAACTGAAGAACTGTCCCTATTATATGCTCCTCTTTTTCAGTTACTAAAACTTCAGTGGTTCAGACTGGAATTTTCCATGCTGTGTGTCTGCCTCCAGCTGGATCCTTTTGGGTTCTTTTCCAGCTATTCCAGAGAACAAGCTGGAAGGAGGAAAAAAGACATTGTGTCCCCAGCCTTTTTTCTAGTAGTCCATCAAGCTGTTAATTGTGACGGTCTAGCTGGATGTGCTTTTTGCTCGCCTCATAAAACTACCCGTGTGTGGCCAATTTACAAAGCTCTGAAAAGAGCTGCACCTACCTGAGAGACTTTTTGGAGGGTGGCAGCTAGTTTTTCTAATGATTTAATGCATACTATAGCTGTGTCCATATAGAGCACCTAGGTTTGATCTGTCCAGGACAATTGCAGTGATTGAGGAAGTGAGACCTTTCCTGAGAGTGTTTTTCCCAGGGCTGTGGTGCTGGAGAAAAGGAAAGCTCCTTTCTGTGCTCCGTCTCTCTGCTCTTTGTGTCAGGGCAGTATGGAGGAGACCACTGCCTGACTTGAATACTGAGAAGTATTCATTTGGGACAAGGAAGCAGAGCCAGCAGTGGAAGGGAGAAGCACAAAAGGAGGTATAGCCTTGGACGATAGGCAAGAGGGTCTACAGACAGGACTGGATCTTGGAACTGGACCCAGGCCCATACGTCAACGCTTCACTGCCGTCCAACAAATCCTGAGAAAGTAGCTGAGTGAAAGCCCCTGTGTCCTGCGATTGTGAGCCACTAGGAGGAGTGTGCATGCTGCTGCTGCCAGCCTGACTGGGGAGGCCACAGCCCTGATCCCTGCTGGTGCTCCACACGGTTCCCTGTGGTAGAATGATAGTTTCGAGAATTTTATGAAAGTTTTGTAAGGTCTCTAAGAAGGAGATTCAGAAAAGCCTGGTGATGAGAATTTGGGAAATGGGTCAGGACGTTAGAGCTCTGTGTATTACTTTCAACAGGAGATCATCACCTTGTTTATATGCACAGAGTTCTCATTCTGCCCTACAGCTTCCTGCAGGGCTCACACACTCCATTCAGTGTAGATAGTGCACTGTAGACTGAGAGCCATGCAGGCAGGGAAGCTGTTGTCTGTAGGGTCCGGGAAGGGCCTCTGCTTGTCCATGGGACAAATCAGGCAGTTGCTGGAAGATTGTTTTGAATTTCTGCTGGCAAGCCACATTGGAGAAGCAGAGTTTGAGTTCACCTTTGCAGAACTCCAATGGGGCCCATAGCACCAGGGGATTCACTCTTAGTCCCTCTTACTTCTGGGTGCCTGTGATGTGCATAGAGTAAAGCAGTAAAATCAGCAAGCAAGCATAAACATCTACAGATGAACTCTTTGTTTTTTAGGTAGTGAATATCTTGTAATGTTCAGTCTGCTGAAACTGAAGCACTTGGCATTTGACAGGTTGCTGAAAATACACAGAGATATTTGAAATCTTAGGGGGGGGAGGGGTAGATATTAAAAAGGGGGGAAAATCGATGCCATGAGCTAGTCTTCCTGGACCGTCCTCTCTCTGATCAGCAGAGAGAGAGGGAAGTTCGCCCAGGGGACTGAAGTTAAGTTAGAGATTTGGAAGAGACTTTTTCCTTGCAGTGACAATGCAGGCATCCTGGTTAGGTGAACTTGGCCTTTGTAGTTGTCCCATCACTGGAGACTTGTGGAGAGATGTGAGCCCAGCACCTTCCAAGGCACTCAAACTGTGTGAGACTTCCAGCAGTTTGTACCTGTGGGCAATCCGTGCTGTGGTGGAGGAGTGCGCAGGGGACAAGGCATCGTGTGCATGTAGGATGCTGCTGTTACACCAGTGAATAGTACTGGATTGGATCCTGTTCCATAGTGCCTTCCTACATGGTGTACTTCTGTGGAAGTACGGAGTATGTTTGATGAGTTTGTTTAGGGCTCCCGGTCATGGACGTTATTAAAGCAAGATGAGGTAGGTTCAGGCAGTCATCCCGGGGCTTTTTTCAGCTTTGAGTGCTTCACTGTCACAACTTCAGAGTCCTTCTCATTAAGACCTTGGTGTGCAATAGATATGAAGGCTTTTGTCTGCATTTCACTTTAGGTTAATTGTCTAATAATTTTTCTCTGTCAATGGTTACTTTTCCCCAGGTTTGTGAATCCACATGAATAATTGGACACAGGACAAGTCTTTGATTTTTATAGCATTTGCTTCTCTCTAGGAATGTAGCTAGCCTTTACATTTTGAGGAATTTTTCCACTTTAGCAGCAAACTCTTTTGTTTTATAATGATCTTACTTATTTGAGAACTATCTAAATTCTGTTGGTATTGCAGTAGGTATTAAAGTCCTACTTGGAAGGACAACAACTCGCTAACTCTGACGGGCTTTAAGATGAGGGAATAGGTCTGGGCTAAAGTGATTGGAGGGGTTGTCTGCAACTGTAGGTGCTCAAGAGGAGAGGATAGTGAGAGGGTTTCCTTTCTTTTGCTGTTACCATCAGGCTACTATGATACTATCTTTTCTCTTGCAGATGGATGTACTCCGCTTATGTTGGCATCTCTGCGTGCGGGTGGCTCTGATATCAGCGAGGATGATGAGGATGCTGAAGATTCCTCAGCAAATATAATAACAGATTTGATCTACCAAGGTGCTAACCTGCAGGCCCAAACAGACCGCACTGGGGAGATGGCACTGCACTTAGCTGCCCGTTACTCAAGAGCAGATGCTGCGAAACGTTTGCTGGATGCTGGTGCGGATGCTAATGCTCGGGACAACATGGGACGGACTCCCCTGCATGCAGCTGTAGCTGCTGACGCCCAGGGTGTCTTCCAGGTACAGCAATTGAAGAACCCCTTTATAAATAGCTGTGCTCTGTAATTACATGAGCCTGCCCAGGCTGTGCTCTGGTCCTTCACAGCCTTGCTCTTACGCCTTCTGCAGTGTGATGGCCAGACAAAATATTTTACATCCAGTTTCCTCAGGTGTTCACAGCCTGAAAAGCTCACCATGAGTGACTCAGCTGGCATGTATTTATTTAATATGTTTGCCTCTTTGGCTATGATCTGGATCCTCGCATTTCAGTGCTCAGGCTCCTTTTTCTTTCTAGAGCTTCTCTTGAGTTTCTGTTAAATCCTCAGTTTTGGTCTATAGCAGTATTGAAAAAAATCTCTCTTTCCCTGTTGTCCAGATCCTGATCCGTAACAGAGTAACAGACTTGGATGCCCGGATGAATGATGGAACAACCCCCTTAATTCTGGCTGCACGTCTAGCTGTGGAGGGAATGGTGGCCGAGCTAATTAATTGCCAGGCAGATGTGAATGCCGTAGATGACCATGGTAATGTGAACGTGATGTACTGTGCTGGGCACATATTTGTCATGGTGTGAGCGAGGAGGGGTGGGCTTCTGCTCTCCTGAAGTGTGGGCTGCTCATAAATTCTGTAGCTAAATCTGACACTAGGGTCTCCTGCAGAAGTCCTCCAGCAATAATAGGCTGCTGCACAGTGGCTTGTTTAGACAGCCCTGGAAGAGAAACAGAAGAAATATGAAGTTGGGTATGCTGGGAATTTTTGGACTGCAGACATGACTCAGTGGATAGGTTATTTTAAAAATTGGTGATTTCCAAAGTATAAATGGGATTTCAGGACATGTTTATGTGCTATGATCTGCATTGCAGTTGCTTTCTTCCCTCAGTGTACTCTGTTCATATTGGTGCTTTAGAAAATAGCTCCTTGGTTTGTTACTGAAGTTCTTGGGTCTTCATGCAGGTAAATCTGCTCTTCATTGGGCTGCTGCTGTCAACAATGTAGAAGCAACACTAGTTCTGCTGAAAAATGGAGCCAACAGAGACATGCAGGATAACAAGGTACCGTTTGGGTGTGCTCAGCATGGTTGTGCTTCCTAACTCAAAGTGTCTCTTTGCTGTTGGTAGTGAACTAAGGTCACATTTTCTAAACTGCATGCTCAGTGCAGGTCTTCCAAACCCAGACCGTGACTGCAACTCTCCCCAAGTGCTGGAGGTCTTGTAGGATTTCTGATAGGGGCGAGCGGTTCTTTTCCTTGTTTGGCCAAGTCCTGGGCATCAGCGCTGTCTTGCACAAAAGGAATGCAATACACAGTCAGTGGTGTGCGAGAGCACCAGGGTGAAGTGCTGTTGGTTTCAAGGAGCTGGATTCTGGCTAGCAGAGAGACAGATGTGGCAGCATAGCAGCAGTCATGTCCTGTCACATTTCCAGGGATATGCAGGGTGGATATGGGGTAGAACCCCTCTGTTTGAGAGACAGTGCACTGTGCATACCTCCTGTAGCTTCACTGTTAGTTTTTGCTGTGTCTTAGTCTTTAATTTCTTTCCTCTGCCTTGGGTTTCTCTTTTGGATTATTGTGTATTGCTCAGTGTTTTTTAGATTTACGAGCAAGTTGCAGTTCTTTTCTGGGCTGTGTTAGTCCTTTATACCTTGTCCTTATAGGGGACAATGGGAGAGACACCAAGTGTTTTCCCGGTTTCTCCAAGGACCCATGGCAGAATAGTGCACTTATTGGTGGGATAGTTTAGCCTGTGTGCTCCACTGCCATGTGTGAAATCATGTCCCGTAACCTGCCTTTTCAATGGGTGCATCTTATGGTGGGTTGTTCTTGGAGACAGTTAATGGGACACTGTGTCAGACAGTGCTTCCAGGTGTTGCCGCACTGTTAAAGGATTATTAGCTCTAAGTCAGTCCCCCCACAGCAAAGCCACTAAAATATTTATTTTCTGTGTTTTCAGGAAGAGACACCGCTCTTCCTTGCTGCTCGGGAAGGCAGTTTTGAAGCAGCAAAAATCTTGCTGGACCATTTTGCCAATCGAGACATCACGGACCACATGGACCGCCTGCCCCGAGATGTGGCCCAGGACCGGATGCACCACGACATAGTGCAGCTTCTCAACGAGTACAATGTGGCACACAGCCCCGCTGGGCACCCCGGCGCCATGCTGAACTCTGCCCTCTCCCCGGTCATCTGTGGCCCAAATAGGTCCTTCCTCAATCTGAAGCATGCTTCATTAAGCAAGAAGTCACGGAAACCGAATGCCAAAGGCATCATGCCCACAAACCTCACCAAAGATGCGAAGAGGAGAAGGAAGAAGTCCCTCAGTGAGAGCAAAGGGCAGTTTTCAGAGAGCTCAGTGACCCTGTCACCGGTCGATTCCCTAGAATCACCCCATGCTTTTGCATCTGAACCGACATCGTCTCCTGTGGTGCCGTCGCCAGGAGTGTTACACTCATCACCCAGCTCGCTACTGACCGCTCCATCGGTGCAGGCTGCGCACACAATGTCCTTCTCCAACCTCCATGAGATGCAGCCCTTAGGACGTGGATCCAGCACGGTGCTCCCATCCGTCAGCCAGCTGCTTTCACAGCACAGAACCACCCCTCCTAACAGCGGGCTTGGCAGGCTCCGGCCAGCCAACGTTTCCACTGAGTGGATGAACCGTATGGAGGTGAACGAGTCCCAGTACAACGAGATGTTTGGCATGGTGCCTCAGGTGATGCATTCTCACCCCAGTGTTTCTCAGCAGAGTGGTTTGGTTCAAGCAGATGCAAAGCACATGGGAGTATCCAGGGAGTCTCTGCCCCCCATCATGACTTTCCAGCTGGTTCCCAAGGGTGGTATAACCCAGCAAGCACTGCCGCAGCAGGCCCAGTCAAACTGCGCCCAGAACATGGCTGGTCCTCTTAGCTCCATTTACCAGATACCGGATTTAGCTCAGCTGCCCAGCGCCTCATTCTCCATGGCTGCCATCCCTCAGCAGGACGGGCAAGTGGCTCAGACAGTCCTCCCAGCTTACCACCAATTCCAGAGCTCGATGGGGAAGTACCCCACGCCTCCCTCGCAGCACAGCTGCTACTCCTCGGCCACAGAACGGACTCCTAGCCACAACCGGCACTTACAAGGGGAGCACCCGTACCTGACTCCATCACCTGAATCTCCAGACCAGTGGTCAAGCTCCTCCCCACACTCTGCCTCTGACTGGTCTGATGTGGCAACCAGTCCCAGTAACAACCAGCGCGGGCCGGCAGCCACTCATATGACAGAGCAGCAGCGGAACAACATGCAGGTGTATGCCTGAAGGCTGGCCAAGGTGAAGCCCGACGAAAGTGGACTCCAGAACTCATGAAGGTCTTCCAGGATGGAAATGAAGAACCATTTTAGTATCCAAGAGTCTTAATGAGCCCAGGCTGTTCTTTCTGTGGAGGGACTGTGGTTGCTGTAGGCTTGTATGCTTTTTATGCTAAACAGAGAACTGTAGAAGCTGGTGGTGGAGAAGACCAGCCGGGTCACTTCTAACCAACTCCTGTGCACCCTGGGTGTGATTGCTGTCCACACTGGATTCTCCAGTCTACTTTAAATATGTTCCACCCTTTCTTTGGGGAGACAGCTCTTCAGCTTAACACATCTCATGGTCGTTTCTCCAGAAATTTACCCAAAACCAGCTTTGTATCCTTATTTTGTTACTCCTTTTGTTACCTACATAACCTCTCTCTGAAGCACCTTCTACTAGTTCTTCGTGAGTTCAAGTTGCCTTGTCTTGACACAGCTCAGAGCTGTGTCCACATTCCTAGACCCCCTCCTTCCCTCGGCCGCTCTTGCTCAGCAAGCAGGCCAGACTTCCCAAAACACCTGCAGGTCAAGTGACACCTTTCTGTCACGCAGCTTCACCCTATCCTCTTCAAGAGTCTTTGTTTTATACAGACCCACTAACACCCTTTAGTGTTCTCACTGCCTACCCCTACAGGTATTATGAGATTATATATACATATAGTCTTCTCTTAGGTCTCTTTTTTTTTTTGTGTGTGTGTG
>VZTM01092871.1:0-12398 GCA_013400555.1 Jacana jacana | reverse complement strand
ACTCTAACAATTTTATGATTCTATGTACCATCTTCTAGCTAATGATCAAAAAGTGATTCTCCTACCGGTAACAAGCATCTACTCACCTCTTACATTCAATACAAGCAGTAGCATTCCTTTTTTCTATTATTTTTGTGGCAGTTTGCAGCGCTGCATTGATTAGCAGTTCAGTCCTGTATCTTTACAATGTATAACTGTCTAGAAAATTAAACAATGCCACTGCAGGTACTCTCATCATCTAATACAGTTCTTGCCTTACGGGAATTTGCAAAAGCATGAATATGCAGAGGGAAAGGCAGGACAAGCTACATTAGCTTTTAAAGAACATAATCCGTGGCATGATGATGTATATTCAGTGGCTAATGTTTTTCTTACTGAATTCCTTTTTGAAGTTGTGGTTTAGAGACTGAAAAACCAAAACCTAATAGTAACTGAGTCTGAAATTTGCAGCCTTGAGAATATATTTCAATAAAGAGTAGAAAAGTGTGGTTTGTAAATCAAGTTACTGAAAGGAACATGGAAGAATTCGTAAAACTGTTACTAATGACTTAAAGCCTAAACCATTAATAGTAAATTCAAACCAAGAGGCAGATTTATAGGGGGATTCAGGCATGTGGAGAGGTGCCCAGTATTGGTGTTGTTTTCTTTGTCACTCAGGCCTTCACCACAGCATTGCAGAAGTCCTCCCATCTGAGAGTGAAGCAGAGCTGTTGTTTAGGAGCAGTCTGATGGGCCAGGAGTGTGGGAGCTGAGAGGTGGAATCCTTGCTGTCCTCAGTAATTCTTCATGCAGAGTGGGACTGTGCCAGCAAGACCTACTGGGAGAGCCCATCCAGCCAGTAATTCATGTCTGTAGGTCACTTCTTTTGGCTGCGGGAAACACAGCTTGGAGAATTTGAAGCTCCATTTAAATCCCCCTTGCATCAGGTAGCTGCCCTAACTAACTGGCAGTTTTGTGGTAACATTTTTTCTGTGCTGTGGCAGAGACTCAGGCCCCCCTCTGCCTTCTTCAGGCCTCTTTCACAAGCAGTAGGGCATCAATCACTCAGCTTTGTTTTGTGCTCTTGACACCTGTGGCTGAAGTGCTCCTTTTGGGAAAAGAATTGCATGGAGGGCAAAATCTTGCTTTCCCATAGATCAAGAGCTTGATAGAACTTCAGAGTCAAGGCTTGAACTGTGCCCCATAGATAACCAACAAGCGTCAGGAGTGGTGTGTGTCAGAGGCAGCTGTGCATGGCAGGTAAAGGATTAGGGTTCAAGCACTCAGCATGCTTCAGCTCGGTGTCCGAGGGCCACAAAGTGAGTGGTAGCGCAGGCAGCTTTTGTGTGTCAGCCTGAACCTCTTCTGAGAGTTTTCCAGGTGGTGAAAAAAGCTCTGCGTGAGCATCAGCTGCTCCTTGGGTCCTTGCTTGGCTTATTAGTGTAAAGAACAGCAGCTTCTGGGAGATGAGGGGCAGCAGACATTTACGGAGTATCACCTGTGTCTTCCCACTCTTCTGTCCTTGCCAGCACCTCAGAGATATTTTAAACCAACTTCTCTGTGAAAGGGGGGTCAGCTACAGCCCAGGCACTGTGCAGGGTAAGAGTTTGCAACGAGCAGGTACTCAAAAAGTGTGGTATGGCCTGTGGTAATTAACTGGCAGCATATCCAGAACTACCGCACCCCTGGCGTTACTGGCTTGTGCTCTCTTTGTTTAGAGGAAGTCCTATAGAGATGAAGATTTCCTGGTAGGCTCAGTGGGCAGGTCATGGATTAGGGACACCTGCTATTACAGAAAACCAGCCCGCTTCCTGCTGCAGAGTGATGTACTTTGAATACGCACGGGTGACCTGTACTACAGGAACAATATTTTAACATGTTTCAGACACAGAATTACCGGAGTAGATTTTATTTTTCTTTGCCTGTAATTCCAGGTGCTGTCTTTATAACCAGGCAGGGCTTAGTGGGACAAAAGAAAGACATACAAATAACACAAAAGAGCTTTTCTTCAGACAAGTACAATTACAGTTTTAAGGATGAGTGTTTTGTGGCCTTGAAGAAGTTGTCATGTGATCTGCAGGGAATTAAACGTCTCTCCAAGGGGAAGGGTACCAGGATGGCAAGAGCACAGAGTGAGCAGCAATGCTTATTATGGCAGCGCATCTCTTGCCACGCAGTGTTTGTAAAGGCTTCAGCAAAGGAGGCATACAAATCTGGGGATGTGACTAAGACCTGAACTGAGATGGCGCAGCTAGAAGTGCTCAAGCGTTACTGCTGGCTGGCCACCTCGTAGCCAAAAGAACCTTATCAAAAATTCATTGGCTATTCTTCTTTAGTTTTTCATTATGTGGAACTAGTTTAATTTAGATAATATAGACTGTATTTTAACTGCTATTAAGAATAATGCAGATCCTTTGTTTTCACAGATATTGATGAATGTGCTACTGGGAGAGTTATCTGTCCACGATTTAGGCACTGTGTCAATACTTTTGGAAGCTACATTTGCAGGTGTCATAAAGGCTTTGATCTAATGTACATCGGAGGCAAATACCAATGCCACGGTAATAACTGATTTCTTATATGCATGTAGCAGAGCTACATATTCTACACTGAAATTAATGGTTTAAAGTAGAATGTTTACTTCTTGTGACTGAAATGCTGAAGCAGGTTTTTTTTTCAGGTTGTTCTGTACTATAGGAAAGGGTGGATTATAGAAACAGGCCGTGAAAAAGAAACCATATATTTGCCCTCCATTCTTGTAACTGGTTCTCCTGTGGAAGCTAGTGAGAGAGCAGAGCTGATGACCCCACAAGTTCCTTTCCAAAGCCTTTGTCCCCACAGGTTTATCTATGCCTGGGCAGTTGTAGGTTTGGAGCAATGTATGAGTTTAGGCTATGTCTGAGCTGTAACGTTAGGTGTGCTCCATAGCATGTCCCAAGATCCAAGATAAGAAAATGTGACTAGAGCATGCCCCAGCTCCTTCCAACCCAAGCTGCCCAACTTTCCTTCCCCTGAAGACAAGTGGGGAAAAGACAGGGATTGGGAAATAACTTGTCTCTGTCTGTACATGAGACTGGAATGCAGCTGGTGTATGCCCTTCAACAAAGATGTTCCTGGGTCCCACTCTCGTAGGTTCCCAGGGCTTAACCTTTCACAGAAAAAAGGATCATGTGGAGATAATGAGGCATTGCTTTATGTTTGCTTCAACATATTTTTTGGAGAGAAATCTCTATGTAGAACACAGAAATTTGGCAATTTTTGGTTGCATCACTATCAACAAACTTACAAGATGTTTCAAGTAGTTTCTACTTGGTGTATAAACATCTATACAGATGTATAATAGAGGAAGCATTTTATGAAAAAAACAGTTTAATACCTGCATGATTAAGAATGTGCATATTCCTGCACTCAGTTTTACTTTTCTTTTTATGTCACCTTTAAGAAGTGGTTATTAAAATTGTGATCTTCACGATCTCAACTGCAATCTACCCACAGTGCTTCACTGAAGCTGATGCTAAGGTATAAGCTGAGCAATACAAGAGTTGTACAATAGTCCCTTTTACCCTGATGTTTGTACTACCGCATTGATTTGTGACTGTCTATCTTCTTTTTCCCAATGGCATTCAGTCCTATGAAATTTTTCAAAATCAATAATATGTTCCTAATGACTGTTTGTGCTTTAGCAGGGATAAGTGGAAAGTCAAGTTTCTTTGATGTAAATGATGTTTTAATGTAACTTTCTGTTGCAGATGTAGATGAATGTTCCCTTGGTCACCACCAGTGCGGTAGTTTTTCACGATGTTACAATACGCTAGGATCCTACAAATGCAAGTGTAAAGAAGGGTACAGAGACAATGGAACAAACTGCATACGTATGTAATGCTCCTTTAAAAAAAGAAATTCTAGAAGTAAATGTGTCCCATATAAATTTTGAGATACAGCACTACCGGCTTCAGTTTCTCTTAACTATTTTTAATACTTAATAAGGGGCCAGGGAATGTAGTCAGTTTTCTGAGTCTTAGCGTGCCTTGATAAAAATACCTTTCTGAGACATTTTCATAATTAGAAAGAAATCCACCTCTCCCTATTCACAGCTTCATTCTAGAGATTGCTTCCGGATGAGTACAACTGAGGAAGCAGGGTAGGTCTAGTCAAACAGTACGTATTACTCATAGCCTGTTATGTACACTCTGCAACTGGCCCATTTCAACAGCTCACCCCGTCCACTCCCCACTGTATCCCAGATGTGAGCAGAGCTGAAAGGATTTCTCTGGAGGAATTCCCTCTTAGAGAATTCCCTTCCTCACCTTTCTCTTGGGAGAAGCATCTGTGTCCCTTGGTACAGAATAGGCCATTGGAGCACCCCCACATTTGACCAACCTTCAGGACTGTGCAACTCTGTGACATCTGCTGAATCTTTTTGAGGACCCTGTGTTCATACATGGGTTCTGGTCTTTGGTGACTCAATGATGTCTTTAAAGAGCAATACCATTGTGGACTTATTTCCCTTGGCTGTAGCTGCCATGGTAATGTCATCTGGCTAAGGTGATCTTTCACATCCTGAGTGGTTGCAATTATATGTGGACACACTTCACAGGTGTTACTGGAACATAGTCCTAAGGTGCATTTTATATTTTAATATACCGTAACGTAAAAAGCACAGGGTATTCAAAGGAAGTGTCATAAACAGGTGCCCCAAGAAAAAAACTTTTTACCTGGTATCAAACAATTCATTGTTTAACAAACAGTAGTTTTTCATATTAGCTGTGTGTCATACTTGAAACACTTGTACACAAAACATGTAACTGGAGTTCTTCTTGGGGCTTTTAAGATCTCCAGTGAGATATAAAAGGCCTATTAACAAACAGAAAATGATAAATAACAAAGCAGATGTTCTTGTGTTTCATGTCTGCAGAAACTCCCCTTGTTGGAACCAAGTTAAAATTTGTTGTCCATTCTTTATGGCCTATTGGGGGGTATGGTACTGTAGGCACTGTCACAGTGGTGTAGGTGATACTCAGTTCACTTTTTTTTTATGGTGGCTGAAAAAATGCCATTGAGTTAGTTTCCTGGGATTTTTAGCAAAGGTACAGTTCTAAAGGAGCTATTGGCTTAGGTTCATTCTCTGTAAAATAATTGAAAAGGACAAAAGTTTAGAAGAAGTGGAGAGATCTGAAAGATATCTTTAGCAAGTCAAGGGTATCTGCCTATCCATGACCGAAATAGTTGTAATGTTGCAGTTTTACTAAATTTGCCTTTGCCCCTGAGTACAAACTTGTACAGTTTAGAGGGCTGCTTAACACACATCTTCCTGTCTACGGTGATTTACAAACAGTGCTTTTAGGTAAACTTTGCCACCTCTGAATGAAAAGTGATGCTGGAGGAGGTGGAAATGAAAGTCTCTTGGCCCTCAGTCATTCTAAATCATCTCTAAACTGCTGTTAGTAGAAGTAGTATCTGAAGGAATGTGATCATTTAGCAATGCAGATGCTGAAGTATGTTTCTAATTAGTACAAACATTCAGAAGAAGAGAAATTATTTCAGTAAAGACTCTTTGTATCATAATGGATGATATTGTTAAGTTTCTGGAGCAAGAGATTCAGATGTCCATTTTGGTCCCACAAGATTCTCTTTGCAGTTATTCCTAACATTATGATTGAACCACCTGGTTCATATCATATGTTCAAGGACAACAGCACTCTCCCAAAGGGAGGCGGTGGTATAAGCAACAGGGTTCCTGATGGAGGCACAAAGCCACCCCTCAGACCACCATATGTTCCTGCTGTTCTTACAGAAAGGCCAGTGAGCAGGCCAACGACTCGACCAACATCCGGCCCAATGACTCGACTGACACCCAGGCCAACGACTCGACTGACACCCAGGCCAACAACTCGTCCTACACCTAGACCAACAACGCGACTGACACCAAGGCCAACCACTAGATATGAGCTGGTGACAGCAAGGCCAGTAACAAAGCCAGTGACGAGGCCTCCACCTCCAACAGCTCCTCAATCCACAATGTTAAGACCTACGCTACCACCACAAAGAACTCCTCCAGTAACAACTGAAGAGTCTTCATATGTTCCCATTGAAACTACACCTTCCCAAGGAATTACAGATGACAACAGGATCCAGAGAGATCCTCAGAAACCCCGAGGAGATGTGTTCAGTAAGTAATTTTACACGTCCTTTCACTTAGCAGAACTGGAGATGTAGGGAGGTGAAAGCATGCACGGTACTGTTTGGGGATTTTGGAATACTTCATCAGTGAGAATGAAGACATGAGACTGAAAATGGTCATACAGTAATGCTGCACAAATAATTGATTTTATTACCTAATGAAAATGTGGGAAGGGCTGAATCAATTCAATTCAATTTTTGTTCTTCCTGAAATTATCGATGAGTATAGTGTCTGTGTAAGTGCTTAACCTAACTATGCTTTCAGATGAAAGTTCTGGAGAAATTGAAATGCAACATTCATTTGCATTTTTTTCATTCATAAAGGGCCATGGGAAACAAATTCAGGGAGTTGAGAGTCACTCTTAGAAAACATATCTCCTTAGCTTTAAGAAGGGTAAGAAATGGGAACATCGCTGATTAATTAAAGACTGTTACATCACCTATATTTTATGAATTCAAATAGTCTTGGATGTCTATGACTAAGCAATGGGAAAACTGCATAAAAATAACATAGAGGCTAATTTTACAGACTGCATCTATGAATATCAATACATGAAAAGCGCTGAAGATAGTAAAGATTCTCATAGCATGAATGCAGGTCATTTAAAGAGCTTTTCTGAAATCTACAGCACCATTTCTACACCAGCTTTAGTGCATACCACAGGAGACATTACTGGCACATGCAGAGTTACACACATCTGCCAAGAAATACTCAACACTTGATTTCATCTTAAGTTCTGCCGCTAATTTTAGAGAACAGGGCGGGTGTCTGGATCAGCCCTTCTCCTTCAGCTTGATGTACAGTAAAGCTGCTGAAGCAGTGTCGTAGAAGGAAAAGTCTGCTGTCTCAGAGCAGGTGAACAGGCAACGTGGGAGGTTTTTTCCGGTTGCTTTGCCACCTGTGTGGTAACTCCTTGGGCTGTGTTCTTACACAATGAAATATTTTCTTCCTTCTGAAAATGGTTTGTTTTCCCTGTTGACATTTTATCCATGTAGGTAGTTTGATAAATACAAAATAGAGACAAAAGCTGTCCTAGAACTTGGGAAGGTAAATCCTGGTATGACTCAGAGCAGTGTGCTTTTGGAATTGTCAAGGTTATTTAAAAAAAATTGGTGTTCAGTTAAAAATATAAAATAATTTTTATGCAAAATTCTAAAGGCTCCCAAAACTTAATATAATGGGAACCAATAGTTAAAAATGCAGAGTTCTGTGGAAATTATCCTAGATTCTAGTGTTGCACTTCCAAGTGCAAGTGTTCTCTGGAATTCTAAAGCAGAGGGATAGTTTTCAGCCATTTTAATGAATTCATAACAATTATTTATATAAAGCTTATTATTTACAATTAGCCTCTCTGTATTCTCCTGAGAGGCTGGATTTTGAAACTAATGCTTTTAATGCATATGATTCAGATATAGGAGTTTGAAAAGTAGGAAAGTAAAAGTGTTTTAAGTTTGTAAGCTTACATTACGGTATATAACAAGCATGGGGAAAAAAGATCTTTGCAAAGTGTTTATCAACTATTTATTTAGGTCAGCTTGAAGATCTGTGATACACATGCATCTCAAAGGCTTCAGTGCACAATACAGCAGGATCCTAATGTGTAAAGCATGAGTCCAGTGTTCCTGGCCTCAGTAGGTAATACATGGATAGATAGCTCCTCAGATCAGGTCAACCAATATGTGTCTTTGTGTATTATTTCTTCTATCCCCTGCTAAAGGTACATATGTGTGTGACACAATTTGTGACCAAAGGCATACTCTGCCTTTTCTCTAGATGTTAAGACAATGCAGAATTTTGAACTGAGATCACTAGTAACATTTAGCTAACCCCTGATGTGCTGCTTATCTGCTTTGTGGATGTGCCAAACCCTTTCCACCTCCAAAAACGTTTGTGGATTTTTCACTTCCCTCTGTATTTCCTTAGGGAATAGACTTTTTCAGCTGCTTCCTTCAGCTTCCTTAAAACTGTTGCTGTTTTAACCTCTTCTACTTCAGACATCTTTGCAGTGTTCCTGGGCTGTGGTACAAGTTAATTGCATTGTGCTTATACTGAGGCTTTTTAGGTTTATTTCCCCACATCATCTGTTTCACCAGCTGAGACAGCAAAGAAACTAGTTCTCAAAAATGAATTTGCACAGGTGTCCCCTTATGCCTGCCTGTAAAGAGAAGGGAAAGCCTTGCTCTTGCCACCCATATTTCTTTCCCCCAGGAGAATGCAGCCAGCAATTCAATACTCTTCTAATACTCATCTTGGAAAACAGGAGGAAATCTATGTTAGATCCACTGAGATCATGAAGTAGGTCTTAACTTCAGTATTGTAAAGTCTTCAGAAGAGTTACAGTGTCTTCTTAGATGGTGCAATGCCAAGGGCTGTTGCATCCCAAAGAGTCACAAAAGCTAGTCACACAAGGATGGGCAAAACTCAGCACCGAGAGCATTGTAGCCAGCAACTACTGGCAATTCTGATCTTCCAGCCCTTAGCATCCGCTGAAGAGCTCAGTATTTAAAGTTGTATTTTTAAACTAGGTTGTCTTGTGATGCATGGACCTCCTTCCCTTCCCCCCCTCCCCCAGTCTCTGAAGCCTTAGTCAGACTTGAACAAAGCAGCATGACAGTAAATGCTGCTTTGCTTAGCCATCTGAGTAGATGGTACTTCCCTTAGGCAATCCTTGGCAAAGGGGTGGTTGGTGCACTGTACGCTGATAGATGTCCTGCTGCACTAGCCCAAATCCTGCAAACATCCTGTTCCAGGATTGGCCCACCAAAGGAGGGGAAACATGCCTGGGCAAGTCCACTTGTTTTCTGCAAGCCTCTCTCAAATTTTAATTTTTCATTATTTAACCTTTTCCCAAGCTTGCCCTTGGTGACTTGTTCCTCCCTATTTTCTCCCTGCGTTGCTACTTGACCTGCCATCCCACATGCTGAATAAACTTGTACTAAGCTTTCACTTCAGAGCACCCTTGAATGTGCTGCTCAGCTTGAAATCTGGTGAAATTGGTTAGTTCCCTGGTGACAAAGAGCACAAATGATAATAATGCTGACAATGTTCTTTACATGCCTTTGCAATTTTTCAAACTTACTTGGCTATTGCATTTGTTTAGGTGCTTTACCCCTTTTCTAATAAGGCCTGCAGTGATTTTGGGGAGCTGATTTTTCAGAGGAAAAGAAAATGAGTATTTTTTAAAAATGGAATTCCTACACTTGGCCTTTGAACCACTTAGTCAGATGCAGACAGTGGAATCTGGCACCAAGGATAATCTTCTCCTGATATGGATATGGGGGGGATGGCAATGAGGGAGGAATGCAGCGATGGCTTAATATTTAACTGTTTCACCACTGCCAGAAACTACAGTGAAGTACAGAGGAATCTTTTCTGGTTACTCAGATAAAGTCTCTAAAAAATAAAAAGCACTTTGCAATAAGAATATGAATTTCTGCTACATTTGGGAGCTGGGTGGTTACTATTAAAAGCATAAGCTTAAAGACAAAGCATAATACCAGATATCAGTAGAGCAAGGACAAAACCCTTTATCTGTTTATTAGAGTAGATCATTTTGCAGTAGCATTTAATTTGTCTTCACTGTTCTGGCATCTGTTAAGATGTGTTTGTCTTAATATTTAAGCATTTAAGGTAGGTGCTTTGTTCCTGTTTGTACTCTGGAGCTAAATCATAAGATCTAGGAGTCTTACAAATGACACCCTCCATCAGCCTTATAGCTAGTTTTATCTCCAGATCTGATAGTGAGCTTCTGTAGGCTACTTATTTTATCTGTGTTTTCCTGAAACTCAGTTGGCTCCTGCATCTCCTGCTCATAGAAAAGCAGACCGGTTACTTCCCCAAAAATCTGGAAAGAGATATAGTAAGGTATTTGATTTAGTTAATTAGTCAAAGTTAATGAGCCTTGCAACTGCCTGAGAAATACAAGATTGGACTTCAGAGTGGTCACATGTGCACACCACCGCTCCCCTCTGATGAAAACGGTCCTGTAGGGACAGGTGGGAGAGTCTATGAAAGCCCTTTGTGAAATAATTCTGTTAAATTGGAGTCTGCAGAGTTTTAGGTGATGACAATTCCTGGACACTGTGGGTAGCCAGATAAAAGGGTGATGTGTACCTCTCTGTTGCCCCTTCTTTTTAGTCCAGCATACATCAAGTCTTTGCTGGAGAAAAAGAGAATGTACTCTTGTTTACTAAGTCTGGCTGAGCTCTGTACTACTTCCTTTTAGCTATTTTCTATTAGTTCTGCGTGAGATCTCCTCAATTGTGGGGCTGTGTTGGAAGTGGAATTGAACAACTTTCAATTGCGACTATTCAGTCACAAAATCTTTGTCCTTTTTATTGTTGTTGTTCTTAACGAATGGGAAGCTTGATCATGATTATTGTGGGGAATAGAATCGCATAGGAATGCAGTGTTTGTTGTAAGGCAGAACACTGCATTTAAATAGTAATAACAATTACTAATAACATGAAGCTGCACTCCATGTTTTGTTTTGGTTTCGTAACACCAAATTATTCCATAATTACAAATAACCCCACATATGTGCGCACCATCTCTTATTCTCCTAAACTCAGCAATTAGCAAGTAAATGAAAAAAGTCCTACTGTTTTCCTAAAGGATTAAAAACCTGAAAGGAAATCAGTCTTATGTAGTTATTAAATATTCCCCCCTACATTCATGCATCTATGAAGAACTTGGCTCATGAACTTTGAGACTACGGCATTGTTGATGTATTGGCTCACTCAGAGCTTATAAAATTCTCCAAGAAAAAGAAGCCAAGTTTATATTTAACAAGCCTTATCAAACCATTGAAGTGAAGTGAAAAGCACACTGATACGCTATATAAAGTACACATAAAGGGCTTGGAAATCTTGCAGAAAATAATTGTGCCAAATACTTTCTCCCACGATTGCCACATATTAGTCGTCGTAGCAAAAAGAAGTGTACACATGGATCATATTTAGAGTCCTGCATCTCTTGTGGTAATACTTTGTTTCATATCAAGTGCACATTCCTCTAATTAGGTCTGGGTACTGGAGTGACTGGTTTAAAGCTCTGCACATGTCCTTCTAGAAGTTTATAACAACAGTGTTTGGAGAAGACTTTGGAGAAAAGTTTTGAAGAAACATTTTTTGTAGGGCTTTAATTATAGGCAAATATATCAACTTTAATTTACAGAATGCTTATATCTGTGTACAGATGTAACTCAGATTTATAGAAAATCAGAAAGCATTAGAAATGAAACTGAAGTAGTTTGGAAAACAGATTCTTAATATTTCCTGCAGTATTTTCCATAAATGTGCTCTGGGGGAATGGGAAAATGATCCACAGAGCAAGCACATACCTTGAGATTGTGACCCCCGAGCATCCTACAAATCTTAGAGCATGGCAGTGGGTTTCCTCAATGCTCTCTGCTGTTCAGAGCCCTATATAACTATGTGTGAGTCTGTGGTCCGAGCCTGTGGTCCATAAGAAAAGTTTAGTTTAAGGCACAGGGGAAGAACAGAAATAAATTGAGGTGCAGAGGTTGAGTTCAATGTTAACCTAGATGAGAAGAGGATGTCTGTCACTGGTGGGTGTAGGAGGGCCTGAGGGTGATGACACTGTGAGGTTCCTTGCAGGCTGGAGCCCTCCTGCAGTGCGGGGAGGATGCAATTTGCTTTTCTATTTGCTCTGGTGGGCTGACATCTTTCCATCCCTGCACCGTGTGGATGTGGCAGATGTAAAGAGGCTGTAGGACCATCCCAAACTAGCAGCTGTAGTACAAATCTATGCTGTGCTCAGCAGTTTTGAAGCAAATTACCACCTTGGTGTCCATAGCATAGGAAATAACAGTTTCTTTTTTCCTTTGTGCAGTTGGCAAGGTGATAGTCCCTGGGGGCGCAGCCTAGATATGTCTCACCCGTGGGGACTGCTGCATAGCATGGGGAGCAGCAGCCTGCCAGGTAGTTGGAACAGAAGAATGGGGTATCTAAGGTGAAATTGCAGTCAGAGTGACAGAAGTGACAGGAAATGACTTCAGCAGGCTTTGTCAGTAAATCCTCCTGCAATATTTGCTGTCCCAGGCACCTGGCCACAGTAAGCCCAAAAAATTGAATTGCCAGTTTTGAACATCCCTGAGCAAGCTCACCGCAGCTGAACTAAATGGTGCCTCCAGCTGCTGTGTGCGCCACAGTGGCATATGTGGACACTTCGCACTCATCTGCTCCATCTGGTACAGGTTGGATCACTGGGCCAAGGC
>VZTM01092870.1:0-11045 GCA_013400555.1 Jacana jacana | reverse complement strand
TGTTTGTTTGGGTTTTTTCCCCACAAAATTGAGAAGCTCAGTCCATATGAAATGGTTAAATAAATAACAACAGCAAGAAAACTTTTCAGACCCTATATTATGCCAAGGGTCAAGAAAGAAAAGTGAGAGAATTGCATTAGTTGCTGGAGCCATCCGAGTGCAAATGATAAGGCTGGAAGTAGCCAGTGGCCTTGGTTCTAGAAAAGTGGCCTTTTCTAGAACAAATGCCTGGTGCCTGCTCCTTATATCAACTTTTTTTTTTTATGGGGAACTTTGCAAGAGTCAGTCTGGCATGTTTAATTGGGGTGAGAGCTGGTATTGGCTGCACAGGGATCTCTCTTGCACATTCCATGTTCAGCACAGAGCATTGGTAGTGCAAGGGGCTGAGGCTGGGGCTTGTGGGGGTAACCCTGGAGCATCCCGGTGAGATCTGGAGGTCTAGCTCATTTAAGTCCATTTTGATAAACCCAGCCCATGTTTTTGGCTCATAACTGTTAAGGCTTGCTGATGAATAAGCAAGGACCTGAAAGTTGTTGAAGGTAATGAAGTGTCTATGAAATATGCTCCTTCCCAAGGACATGTTTGTGTTGCATATGCTGCTTTTACTGCTTTTGTCTTCAAGCTTCTTTACCTGCATCTTTAATGAGAAGACAGAGACTGCCCTGGTAGCTACAGATCTTTGCACTTAATTTCCTAAGTGCCTGAGTTTGTCATAAGGAAGGTGCTGCAGACTTAAAAGTAGCTCTATTTCTCAGTCAGTTTATTGTCAAATGTGTCTTTTCATGGGAGGGCACCTTCTTGCACCCCACATTTTATGGCATTGAGGGTGAGCTGGAGTGGGTGTTAAAGGCACTGGTTTCTAGAAGCATCTGCTATAATGGATTGAAGAAATAACGCATTTGCATCTCAACACTGAGAAGGGAAGATGTGTTATTGGCATTCTTTAGTAAACAGAAAGATCCCCAAAGCTAAGAAAATGGGAGACAAAGCTTGAATGAGGCTTATGAAAACAAGTAAGGGAAGAGAAAGAGGGCATCCTTGGAGCGAGATCACAACTAACCCGCTGGCAACACTGACCGGAGCCATGAGTCAATCCTCCTCCAGGCTGGAACTACCCAGCACATTTTGTTTCACTTCCTTTGGGTTGGGAGGTTTTCTAGGAATTCAGGGTCTCCGGAGCTGCTCAAGAAAAAAATACCAGCAGGACCCCACCTCTGCTGAGCAATGGGGACTTTGACAGATAGGTGGCTTCATAAAAATAATTTTGTGCCTCCTTTTCCCTGGTGCAGAAGATCTGAGACTGTGAGAGTGTTAGGACTTCAGCCCCTCTGATACCCTGGCCCTCTTTCAACTCTGAAGAATGCTCTTGGGGCAAAAAATCCCATCATGCCTGTGTAGCTAATGGATAGCTGGTCATCTCTCTGTAAAGTGCTGATGATCTCTGGTGCCATATTGCCACCTGTACCCAGCACAAAGCCATGTTCTCCTTAATTACTGACAAAAATGTCTCTTCAGAAGCCTCCCAATAATTACTCAAGTACCCACTTAAGTGGCTTTTAATTTAGGCTCCCCACTCCCACACTCATACATTTTCCAATTGCCAAGCACAGTTAGTCTTCTGTATAAGCTTCCGTCAAAGGAAAATGCAAGTAACTTGCCCCCTGGTTTATCCTACCTTGCATGAACTTCAGTGAGGCCATAGCATCTCAAAAGATGGTATTTCCAACAGGCTAGAGCAGGAGCATTCAATCATAATGAAAGATAAAAGCTCTTATTGTGAATTTCTCTGCATCCGACAACACTTGGCAATGCTACAGAACCTTTTGTTGAAGTGCTGCTGGCTGCCGTGCCAGCTCGTCTCGTTACCAGAGAATGCCCCTTGCCCCTGCCCTTGGGCAGGAGTGTTGCACCACACACAGCTGCCCTAGGAGTGCCAACAGGCTCCTGTAAATGCCATGGGGTGGGTGGCATGGCCGTGCCCATCATGCTGGGTGCCACAGGAGGGGCAGCTGACGCTGTCACTGATGAGGAGGGAGCATTTCCAACTTTGAGGCCTTTGTTGTTGCGGGGTAGAAAGGGGAACTCAGAGCACGCTGTGCGCTCATCGTGAAGGGCCTGGCTGTATTCAAAACAAACAAACAAAAAAAGGCTTTAGGGCATGACCTTGATGGGTAAGCAGGCTCCATGCCTGTTTCTCTATGCCTGATAGAAGGCATTGCTCCCTCCGCTTATGTCTGCCGTTTCACAGGGGTAGTCTCTGGACACTGAATTCAGTCAATGATGTGTCTGTAGCAGACTCCAACAGTCCTTTAACTGAATAATGTTTTTAATGTTCTGTGATAAAATAAGACCAAAGAGATATTTGCTCTTTCCTTGAAGTAAAGAAACGTGTGTATGAAGGGGAAGAACAGGCAAGCAGGCAAACATGGCCAGAGAGGAGGGAAAAAAAATCAGATTGTACAGGAATTCCTTGACCAAGACAGGATCTATAGAGAGGTCATGAGTAAGGGACGTAAGAAAAAAGGATTGCCCATGTCCAAAAGCTATTCTTGGAAAGCCCCAGAAGAGTCCTACAGAGTGGTTAGAGCAGCTGTTGCAGCTTCTGCTTTAAGTACTTTGGGAGTTCAGCAGTCTGAGGGCAGAAAAGGCCAAAGCTGCAATTTGTGTCAGAGACACGTATGAGTGATACAGGTTGGGAGGCTGTGATGGATGCCTGTGGAAGGAACAACCAAACTATTGGTAGTGGTGGCTTTTTCCCTTGAAAAATACCACTTTATCAAAGCTATGGAAGGGAGAAAGGAAATGGTAATTTCAGAAGAGCCCATTGCACAGGGATTTAAAGACCCAGCTTCATGCCCTGCTCTGCCTAATGCACAAGCAGAGATTTGAGTTGGGCTCAAAAGTGGCAAGACTGGCAGTTCTACCAGAGCAGTGTTCTTTCTTGCTCCTCTGGCATTTCATAGTGAACTCTGAAAGGTCTCATTTTCATTCCTCATGGGGAAGAAACATGATTTTGAACCCAAGATTTTCTGCAAAATGGATTTCTGTTCATATGATTAGCTCTAATAGTGACTGACACCGTGTAAGTCTCAGAAGTCAGGCAGAAGGGTCTATTTGTGGTTGTGCAATCTTGTCTCCTCCTTCACTCAAGTCAGGACTGCATACAGCAAGGCCAGTAAGTCCTCTGTGACATGCATACCAAGAGGGAAAGAAACTTCTAGATAAGTGGGATTTGAACTGGATGTTAGGAAGAGCCTTTCTCAGCGGAGCATGATGCAGAGCAGCATTCCCAAGGAAGCTGTGGGATTTCCAGTGGTGCAGGTCTCTAACCAGGGATCAGACCAGCCTTGTCAACGATGATGAAGGTGCTGCTGGCACAGTACAGGGGTGACCTCTCCAGGATCCTTTGTGCACTATGATATCAGCTCATCTATTTTTGAAAGAGGTTGGCTCTTAGGGCAAAATGATAGAGAATCCATCAAAACTCTTGCCATGTCGTTCTCTTGATGAATTACCTTTGCTATTAACAATAAACATGAGCCTTGCCTTAAATCATAACCTCCAGATCTCATTCTGATTTTGCTGGATTGAAAGAGCCCCTCCTATTGGAAATGTTCTTACTTAGAGGTGAGAGATTTATCAATCAGGGCCAAGCCTTCTCTGTCATTCTCTTAGATACAGAAGATCTCAACCAGTTTTTTTCTGTGGCCAGATTTTCAGCAACCACAAACTATAAGTGGCTGCAGCATTAATAGACTAAATACAGCTGAGAACCAAGAGCATTTTTATAGGGTGACCCCAATGTGCATTCCCTTTAGATACCATTATTACTGCAAAAAAGAGACTGAACTGCTTGAGTCTTTCATTATACCCATATTCTTTGTGGACCTCAGACCCTCTTGGAGCTATGTTCTGGTCTCTGCCACTCCTGAAGTGCGGAAATCATGTTTTGTGACTTTTGTGGTACTAGTGTTTGCTGCATGGGGTACAAATGTAACAGAGCACTTCAGCTTTCTGCATGTGCCCATGGGCTTGGGCTCTCCTAGCTGCAGATCTGTGGAGGAAGTTCCTGTTCAGCTGTTATCTCTCTGTAGTTCCCAATTCCCAGTCACTGCTTTTCAGGAAAAAAATTAAGTGCCCAGTCTTGAGGTAATACAGACTGCACAATTTATCCCCAGAGGTTTGATCTGGCTGTGTTAAAATGAAACTTGTTTCTATGAACGCGGTTTCCATGCCAGTTCAGTTTAGTCACCAGATCTTCTGCAATCATTAATTACTACTGCATTAGTCTTTGTATCCCTGGCAAACTTAGATTTGTTTCCAGGCTGCTGATATCTTTATTGGTGTTTGGATTGCAGTAGCTGTGAGAGTCTGGGGAGAGAGAACATGCAATTTTATTTCACTGGGGAGATAGAAAAGTTGATTAATTGCTGGGAGAAAAATAAATTACAATGCAAATAGCAAGAGGTGTGTTTGGAAGCCAGAGCTACGTGGGGGAAGTGGTATATTTGCTTCGATCCTTTTTACCCAGCACTGTAGGTCGGCAAGGGATGAGGGAGTCTTCAAACCTTGTCCTAGCTGTGTGACAGCTGTAATCTTTTATATACATTTAGTGTTGAGTATGCCCTTGCAGCATGCAGGAGAAATAAGCAGGTTTGGTTAAGTAAGATGCAGTCTGGATGAACGTAACTTCAGAGGCACCTTGAGGGCAGGATTAATGTCCCTGCACTCCTGTTCTTCAGAGTTTGATGGCAATGGGAGTACCAGGTTTTGTCAGAGTCACTGCATTTCCCAAGAGCTCTCTGAACTGTAAGGAGTCAATGCCAGATGAGAGAGCAATGGGCTGCCCCTTTGAAACACTGCTTTTCTGACCCAGCAGGATCTGAGATATGACCTGGCTCAGGATGCGAACGCTGGTCTTCTTATGGATTTGGAGGCTGCATGAAGGGACAAGTTTGGAGTCAGGGAACTTTCCAAGCACCCCCTAGGTTTGGCAGAATCCATTATGTGCAGATTGAGAGATTTATGGGTCTGGAGGGACTTTGTTATCTCTCCTTGACAGCTTCTCTCTCTTCTTCCCCTCTTGGCCTATGCCAGTGCAACACATGTACGTTAACAAGGCTCTTGTCTCCAATCTCCAAGTCTTAACTTGCTGTGGAGCAGGCAGTCCCACAGCCCTGCTGGAGGAACGCGATAGGGGTTTCGTTCTCCCTCCCTTTTTTTTATCATTCTCAATCGCATAATTGGGCTGTTTTGCCTCAGCCAAGATCTAATCAGGAAGGATCTGTGTGACTTTCAGCAAAGTCAGCTTGATGGAAACCTTAAATTGAAAGGCTTTTCCTGACACACTTGAAAATAGTTTTGGTAGGAATCAGTGCCTGGTGACGTGGTTACAATGTGAGGAGGTTTCACAGTCTGAGTAGCTTTCCTTCCTCCCAGGGAGAGGGAAAAAACATAGGCAGACCCTTAGACTTCCTGAGTCATGGAGTTGGGAGGCCCTGGGCCTGAAACTGTCCTGTGGGGTCACAATCCCCTCTCCACCGAGACCATATTGCCTTCAGGCAAATGAGATGTAAAGCCAGACACAACCAGGTCAAGGTCTGTGGGAACTGCATTATTGAAAGCATATTGAGACCATAAAGGGCTACAGGTTGTCATCAGATAGGATTCAAAGACAGCGATGGGAGTGTCTGACCTCTTCTAGGGAGGAGAAGGTTATAGAAGTTTTCTTCTTCATGGAAGTGCTGCTACCCTAAGGTCTGAGGGCTAGGTCTCTGCTTCAGACAGAGGGCACGATATGTGTGTATTCAGTCTGTCTCACAACCGGGGTTGTTCTATGGTGGCTTGTTAATGTATGTCAGCCTCAAGCTCCTGCTGTGCATTAAAAGTACAAGGGATGTGGTCTTTTCCTTTTTCCTGCATGATGTGAATGCAGACATAAGACCCAGGATGAAATCCCAAGTCCACACTTTCCCTCTCTTTCCAGTGCCTTGCAGTCCCTGTGGCTTAGAGCTATTAGGTGGGTAACCATGGTTGAAAACATCCTTAAAGGTTTGAATGGAAGGAGTTGCTGGATGTTGGGAGGAGACCAAAGAGGAAAAGGAGACAGAGGGAGAAAGGAAGGGAGGCAGATGTCTGTCCTGTCTTTCAAACTCAGCAACTATAGTGCAGTATGCTGAGGTAGGTGATTCTAAGCATGGAACAGCTGGTTGGCTGTGTGTCCTTTGCTCAGGAAGAGAGGGCTCTTAACTCTGCCTTGTGCAAGGTTATCTGGGAGTAGAGTACCTATCCTTTCATTGCTCCTTGATTGGAGACCTTTCATTGAGGCCTCCTCCTTGCATTGCCTTAAGGACTGAAGTGCTGTGGGAGCTGTCAGTGGGCATGTGTTTGCAGGCCAGATGTTTCCCTTGGACTTCTGCCACTAATGAAGCCACAAGTGGAGCACCATCATTGCAAGGACAGCAGGTTTTTTGTGCCCTGGTCCCATTGGGATAGGCAACAGCAGTATGGCTGGACTGTTAGGGTGGGGTGCTAACAACAGCTTTGAGATGAATCCATCTTGAGCCATGTGGGACAGACAGGCACTGACCTGCCTTCAGGGAGGTCTCTGTATGTGAGAATGGTTTCAGATGAGTCCCCCTTCCCCCCACCCTCCACCAACTACTACTGCTTTTCAGGCTTTGTTTCGGGGAGACAATCTTTGCAGCAAGATGTAGGCAGCAGAATCAACCTTACTTAGATGGTGTCCCTTCCTGATGTTTCTAATAGGTGCTTCCAGAACCCAGGAGACAAAGTCTGTTCAGCCATACATGAGGTTTCTTGAAGAAAAATGCGTGGTGGCGTTTTTATTCCTAGGCAGTCACAGTTGCCTTCAGTGAAGCAAACCTTTCTTGGGTTCCCCTGCCCTCCCCCCTTGTAGGCAACAAGTCACTGGAATAAAATCTTCTGTTAAGTAGAAATCCTCCCTTAAAAAGGAAAAACATATGTATGAACAAGTATAGGTAGAAAACATATATATCTCTGATTAGAATAATTTATTTGGCTGGGTTCCCGGTGGTTTGGTTGCGTTGGTGCTGCTTGTGGTCCTGTTTCCACAGCAGCAGGTTCATTCTGTAATCCCCATGACTGCTTACCTGCCACTTGCTTTAGGACACAGACATGCCCAACTTTTCCCCAGGCTAGAGCTGTTTTTGAAGATGCTGGGTAGGCTAATGAATGCTCCTCATGATTAGTTGCAAATTTTGTTTTAATTGAATCTTTGAAGCCAAAAAAGGGGGTGAAGGGCCCATTAAATAAATTATTTTAATATAGCAATCAGATGATGCAGGCTCTTCTGTGTTTATTAAAAGGCCTAGTCAGCTCAGCGCTCAGCTGTGTGAGAAAAGCCCAGAAAGCCAGCCAGTTTTTATTCTCTGCTGCTGTTTTAGGGCCAGATATCTCTCCTACAGCATATTTTTAAGTGGCCATGTGAATTCTTAGTAGGCATCTAAACACAGATATAAACCCATGCATTGTAAACAGAATTACCCTGTGCATAAAATGAGAAAAAATCTGTAAGGTCTTTTCTTTATCAGATTACCCAGGCATGTATTTAAAAAAATACCAAAAAAACAACAGTCCACCCACACAGAAAAACTGGGGAATGCTAAAACTGCTTAAATTTTAATTATGCTAGACACGCAACATGGGGGCTACCTTGTAAAGAATAAAGTTAATAAAACATGGATACGAGCTTAATTCTGCTTAATAAGCAGCCCTGGCAATGCACATTTTGGATGTAATTTACACAGCGTGGAAATTGGGTACACTTCTTAAGAGGTGTCTGCGTGCAGACTTTCCAACTCAACAGTGTTTTCCTATTGGAAGAGATCTGTTGCTATGCTGCTGTAAAATGGTGAATTAGGACATTCATAATTACTGGCAAGGGATGGGAGTCTTTCTTTTCCCCGTTCAGCCACAGCAATATACATATACATTTGAAACAGGTATTAAATGTAAATATTTTCCTTCAGTTTCATGTATGCATTTTTAGTAGCTGTGCAGACAAAACAGAAAAAAAAACTGTGCAGATCCTTCTATCTGTAGTTAGCTCTGTGTGTACAGAATTGGGAAAGCAGGGATATGCCTAATGACCGAATCTACAGAACATAGCCCATGGCTTTTGAAGGCTCTATGAAAAATAAACAGGATATTCTGTTAGCAACCCTGCGGGAATTATTGCACTTCACTAAGGAAAGATGCCAATAACCTCCGTTTTGACCTAGATAGATTGTTCTGCTTAGGAAGGTAAGGGAATGCAATTCTAGATCTCTTCTCTGCTCAAGCCACCAAAACCCTGAAATTCAGCCAGGACTTCATCTTAAACCTCAGTACTGAGGATAGAGGAGTTTGTTTATCAAATGAACAAAACCTTAGAAATGACAGTGTGTTGAAATGTTTATATTGGGCTCTTCCCATACCAAGTGCCTAATGTATAGGCTCCTCCATGTTTGGGGTGGGGTGGGGATATTTAATAAGCTCCATGTGTCTGATTCTCCAACCACCATGGGGAGTCTGACCCTCTGACTGCTCCTGTGCGCAGAATGGGGCCTTCTTCTGAGAGCTGCAGGAGGAGCATTGGCATGTCTCTCCAGCGTGATCAAAACACTGTCTTGCTGCTTCATTTTATGAATTGGTGCTATTCTCTCCTTCCCTCTTCAAAGCGTGCACTGTGCAGCTTTCCAGGCTGGGACTGGAAGTGAGGAAGGAGCCCAGAGGAGAAGAGGCAGGGGAGAAAAATTGCAAATTGCCTTAATAATTATATAATATAGAGGTCATTGTATTTTGTCAAATATAGATAGATGCTTTAAAATATTATGCTGCTTAAGGAAGAATACTGTATTGGCCCAGTTTGGTTAAAAAACTCAGCCTCTATTGGCAGCAGTGAGGAATGTCCCTGGATTCAGCGGGGGCTAGTCGGTATGGAACAGTGTAGGCTGCACTACCCCCAAAGAAGAGCTGATACAGATGAAAATGGGAGATGTTTTGAGCTTTGTTTACCCAAATGGAAGCTGAAGGAGAGAACTTCAAGAGAGAAATGCTCTGCCCCAGTGGCAGAGACTGAAGCCTGCAATAATGACAGTGTAGGAAAGATGCAGTGCACAATGAGAATCGCCTTCAGTTCTCCAGCTCGAGGGGCTTGCTTGGTGTTTGTAAGAGCATGGGCTGTTCAGAAATGTTGTGAAGTTGGGGGCATGGTCCAGAGTGGTGCAGAGCAGATGCACAAGCAAGTAATGTCACTAGGAGTTTGTGGCACTGTGCCCACATTCAGAACCCAACCCTGTGGACTCCTTGGCCATCTACAAGTAAAAACAGACCTACATGTTAGCAAACATGGTACATTCAGTTTCACAAGCTCTGCATTAATTTAATTCCATTAGCACAGAGACAGACCTGGGAGAAGCATTTCTTCTTAAACTTGCAGCTGTTCCTCTCTTCTCAGATCCACAAATCACCAGAAAAAAAACCCAAACCTGTCACTAACTTTATCACTGATTAGGATCATTTTAAAGTGCGGAGCTGCTGCTCCTAGTTTACAGCTACACAAGAAAACAAATTAGCCGCATGCCAAAATGACTTAAACTTATCTAATAAGAGGGGGCATAACACAGCATTCTTTTACCAGAGATTTGAGGACTACAGGCAAAAAAGTATCTTTATATATAGACAGGAAAGCTTTTTCTCATGAAGATATCAGATTTGCTCACATCCTTTGAAGATGAAGCTTTGGATATTTCACTGGCAGTTCAGACAGTGATTCTCTGATTGCAAACAGCTTTCTTTAGGCCATGCCTGTACCTTTTACTGCAACATTCTTTGATGTCAAGGGAAATAATCTGGCAGAGAAAATTAAAATATGAAGCATTTTAGTTACAGAAAAGGGAAGAAAAATCTTTATTGATTGGGACAGTGAAATCTGCTCAAAAAAAGTTGGCAGCAGTTAAAAAGAGATCAACACTCAAACCTTTATATCTCCCAAATGGGTTTGAGTATCTTCCTCCCCTGTTCTCTTCCGGAGAACCTGATTGTAGTCATTTTGGCATGGGGATTAAATCAGGAAGAAATGCCAGAGTTTGGTTAATCTTCATGGACATAGTAAGTGGTTTTTACAGTTGCCTCTTTTAAATTTTTTTATATTTTTTTTTCTAATTTTGCAATACAGTGTAATAGTTTAGAACTTTTGTTCTTGCAGCAAACTAGTTATAAAGAAGATTTTGCTGAAGTTGGTAATAAGGTCACCAAAAGGTTTAAAGCACCTTTTTCAGCTGGGTACGTGCTTTACTGATACAGCTTCAGGGCTGGAATGAGTCTCAACCTGTCACTGGTACTTTGAAAGTGTAGCTGGGTCAGGTCTTCTCTTCCCAGATGACTTTTCCCTCTACCCTGACCCCTGTATGATCCCCCAAATACCTTGCTCGTCACCTTCAGTGCATACACTCCTTACCTGTAACTTGAACCTGAAATATGGAGAGTGCCATTCTTATGGTAGCAACAACAGTAACTTATCTGGATAACTTGAGACGCACTTCTGCATCTTAAATTTTTGTCGGTGCAGGTTTGTGGCTGGAGGTATGAGGGAGCCAGCCTAGCTCATTTGAGTTGCCACCAGGAGAGCACCTGCTGACAAACCGGTGGTGTGTCTTCGGACCGCTGGTAGCAGGGGCAGCCTGGTGCTGCCCACCACTGCAGTCGGCTTGCAGGCTCCCCAGACGGGACACCAACCCCCCCCCTTCACGGAAAGCGCAGCCCTTGGGGTGTCGGGAGCTGTCGCCCTGACTCTGCGTCTGCAGGGAGAAGCAAAGAAAACCTTGGAGATGCTCGGCTGCTGAGGCTGAGTGCTCGGACACCTATGGCAATGGCTGAGGTGGCTGCGCAAAGCGCAAGCAGCTCCCTCGGAGGGGACGGGCGGGGCTGCGGCTCCGGGGAAACCCGGTTCTCCGCGCGGGCGGCGGGCCGGCCCGGGAGCTGCCCGGGTGGAGAGGCAGAGCCGCGGTGGAGCTGCAGTT
>VZTM01092869.1:0-11121 GCA_013400555.1 Jacana jacana | reverse complement strand
CTACTCTACAAAGTTTTCCCCTAAAGGGAGAGAGAAGCAGGATGAGGAGGAGAACGTCAAACCCACCAGGGATAAGGGCAGCCGTGGCAGTGCTCAAAGGCCAGCAGAGTGGCCCTGGACAGGCCATCCAGTGGCCACACTCACCGCTAACCAGAATCGTCTCTGGGTGACGGCAGCTGTATTTTCTCAGTAGGCAGATACTCCAGATGTGCTGCCAGACCACATTTTTGGTATTTACTGTTTGAAGAGGTTGTTTTTGTTGGGTTTTCTCTTTCCTTTTGAGTGTGGGTTTGTGGAGCGGACTGCCCTGGGATGGCTCCTGCTGCTAATTAGGCAGCAAAGATAGGAATGATGTGCATTGTTTTAGAACAAGAATGTGGAGAAGCAATGGAAAATAAGATGAGATGATGGAGTGGGGGTTGGTTAATATCAAATGAGGAACACACTTGTTTATAATAAAGCACATGCCTTAAAAAACGCACTGTCATTCTTTTTGCTGAAGAAACCAAGCAGAAACACAGACCCCAAAATTCATAGGAAAAGAGAAATCCTCAGTTTCCCTGGTCCTTTCTGGAATGAATAACGTCGGCTTGGAGCATGTCCTTTCCTCCCTTCTACCCACTGCTTCTCTGATCATGAACAAACTCTTTCCTTACCTTTGGACCATCAGGACCAGGTCTTCCCGGAAATCCCTTCCGGCCAGATCGACCCTGAAATACATGGAAGAACAACAAACAAAATGCTTACAGCTGCCCTTGGTCAAGGCAGTGTGTCTGTGAATCTCTGTAAGTGATGCTCCCTGGGAATATGGGGTGCTGAGATGTAGCAGCCCCTACCGAGGCCAAGGCAACGCAAGAGGAAAGCTCTGTCTCTTGAGCAATACTGGGGTTGATCCATGGGGAATATGCCTAGATGGCTCCTCCAAAGTTCAGCTCATTTCTGACCCATGGACTGGATTTACTCTACTTTCACGCAGTTTCCTTGTAGCAATGTCAGCAAGGACACCAGCAGCCTGAGATTTCAAAGATGGTACTTTCCCAGTGTTGGCAGGGTCTCAGCCATATGAGGTCCATCTCTGGCATCCACAGAGGATCTGGGAGTAGGGCTGTCCCTACAGTGGAGGAAGCCAAGCTGGCATTCACAACTACAGGTCAGAAAAGCAAAAATAAACCTACAAACCAAAAAGTTCCATATTGAGCCTTCCCTTTGGCTAGAAGAACACTTATAGTGCTGTCCCAGGCACTGGAGACTCTGGATTTATTATGTTGCTCAAGAAAGGAATAAAAGTGTCTATCAGAACAGTGGAGGAAATGCAAGATAAAACATTTATTTTCTGATCCACCCAGAAGCTCTGGACCAAACCAATCCAGAAGCACAGTTACCAATTTTCAAGATTTTAACTATCCTCTGATGACAATTATTTACTTTTCATTACCAAATCCTGAACTGAAAAGCTCACAGATATGTTAATATTCTTTTTTGTTTCTTGTAACTGTGTTTCCATGATACATCACTGTGTTCAGTGGGATGTAGAGGTCAAAAAGGCCTCTCTCACCATCAAGTCTTTTTTCTTGCTTTTCCCTCTACTCACTGAAAAATACTATAAATCAAGGAAGAAGCATCAGGGCTGGTTACAGAGATGGTTTCCAGTCAACGTGCTTTATCTTGAGGATGAACTATTTAAACTTTAGAGGGGCTTTTCAAGGTCTGAGATTTTAAGCAAGTTATAAAATTAGAGCCCCCCTCAACACCCTGTGCAAGACACTTCCTTGACTTTCAGCCATCCTGGATCAAGCAGTTGGAGCAAGCTCTGGACAAGACAATATTTCTTAGAAGGGCAGATTACTCCCCAAACCAGGAGGTTTGAAGCTTTGTCTTAACTCCAATTTCATTGCAAGGTCAACGGAGCTGGTAGCAACTGAGTAAATGACTGAAACCTACCTCTGGTCCAGGTACTCCTGGTGGTCCTAAGGGTCCTTCATCTCCCTGAGGTGAAAAGAAATGAAAATAAAAGGCAAAGTAGTGACAAAATTTGGACTCACCATGAAGCAAAAATGAAAGGTCTGCAGTACAAGCAGCAAGTAAACACAGGCTGTATGCTCAGCTCTCACATTTCAACAAATGAGTCCTTCTGAATCTGAGGTTTCTCATCTCCTTTTCCCATATCAGGAATAAAATCTGAAGTCAAGTCCTGCCAGTAAAGGCCATCCAAAATTTGACCAACGTCAACACCAGTTATTTGGCCCACAGGGTTCCCTGGACATGCTCACACTTCTCTGCTTCATTTGATTTGGCAGGGATGCGAATGCTGCAGAACTCTCTACTCTTTTTTCTTTCTTAGTTTGGTTTTTTTTTTCCCCACAAAAAGGGTGTTGCAAAATTTCCCACAGACCCACTTGGCAACTGTATGAAGGTTTCCCTTTTGCTTTCAAATGGGACTACATATGCTGCAAGATGGAGCTATCTCAAAATCTCACACAGCAATTGGATTTGGTCCTCTCCCTTGGCTCTAGACCAACTTCTAATGTGATAGGATCAGATCTGCAGTTTCTAGGAGACCTTCAATTAAGCTTCACAAAAATTATCTCAAGTGTCTAAAACCAACTGCCAAGAGAGAAATTAAAGGTGCCCTTGGCAGCCAGAGTTCTGGCTGTTCTCATTTAGGTGATCAGCTGTGGCAATGAACTGGCAGGGGCTGTCAGGCTGAAGAAGAGATTGGAAGCCCAGTCAATGGGCTCAGACAAAACACCCACAACATGCCACACTAAAGAAGATGTAACCAACAGCCTTGACCTATCACCTCAGGTACCAGCAGCAGCAAAGGCACCGTGGTGTGGTCTGGTGAACGTTCAAAGTCCTTCAGCACAGCATATGTCAAAGTCCACGTCCATGTCTTCAGTCTTACTTTTATGCTCACTAGCTGGAATAAATTGAAGGCAGCTTGGTCATGCCTGCCTGAACCTGGAATGCAGGGCTTCCGTTCCCTTTGTAAATTGCCTAGAATATTTTTTTCCCCCTATTCCAGTGCAAATAAATGAGCTAATTTGCATTAATCCCATTTAGAGAACAAGCAAAAGAATTCCCAGAAAAAGAATTATTAGTGCTATTAAAGCGAGCTCCTGCCCGTGTGTGCACTGAGCATTATTTGCACAACGTCTCATGGCTCTGGACAAACAGCTTACGCTGGAGAAGAAATTACACTGAAGCCACAGGAGGATAACCAGAGGGCACTCAGGCTTTCTCTGCTGCTGCTATATAATATTTGCAGCTCTAGGACAATTAAATCAATGGTAATTGTCCCTTTTTAGTGACCGCGAGTGGAATGAAGCTTCCAGTTCTGCCATGAAGTGAGAAGTGAAAGCTGCAAGCTCTGAGGTGGTGGGGGCAGCGAACCTGTGCAGAAGAGCAATTTCCATCTATGTATTTTTTCACAGAAGGAGAGTGCCCCGAGTGAGGGAGAGGAGGCTGCGGGTCTCGCAGTTGAAAGGAAACACTTAAAAGGAGCAGAAAGTGAAGGTCATGTCAGGGTATGTCTGTGCAAGGGGGTGTGCAGGGAAAAAGGAATTAGGACCCGCTCTGGGGGTGTGTGTTTGGGGAACAGATTTTAAAAGAAAAGCCAATGTGGGGCTTAGGGTCAGAAGATGCCACCAGTGACTGGAAGCAAAGATCAGAGGACTAGAACTTAGGAGAAGCTCAACTTCTGCAGGTCTCTGATCATGGAGTATTAGCATCTGCTTCCAGATTCAAAGGGACTGGAGGATTTCAAGTCACAAGCACAGTTTCAGCATGCTTTAATCTTCAAAATTCAACTGTATTCTTTAAATTCACGCTGCTTTTGGTCAGAGGACACTCACCTCTTGTCCAGGCAGTCCTCTCGGTCCAGGTAAACCTCGTGCTCCTGGCTTTCCCTGAGAAAAAGCCAAAGGAAAAGATACTCAGAAAATAAAAACATAAGCCCAGAAGGGCAATTAAAATGAGAGTCTCCTTCACAGCCATGGGACATCATCCAATGTCAATTTTGTTATAGAAAAAAAATTGAAAAAAAGGAAACCCTGCACTTGGAGGGACCTCAAGCCAAACAGACCAAACTGAAATGCTGGCCAGGACAATCTTTAGGAATCTCGAGAGCTTTCTCTCTCCCCCCTTCCCACTACGTTGTTTTCCCTGGCTCCTTTCCACCCCACACAGAACTTCAACTTCTTCTCCACTCACCTTCAGGCCTTCAGGACCATTTTCTCCTGGTGGGCCAATGTCACCTGGGAAGCCCTGATGAAAATGAGAAACAGTCAGGGTGCATAGGTGGACTTTTGCAGCCAGCTTCAGAGGACAGCCTCTGCAAGAGTTTTAATTAAAGGCTAAAGGTAGAGACATTCATTCTGTGCTGGCAGTGTCCGTGTGTGGGCCATCGTGCAGCTTCTAGAGGGAACAAAACAAGACAATGGGAGCAGTTCTATTGGTTTGATTCAAGAGCAGCCCTTCCCAGCAGGTCCCTTTAGGTCCATCGTCTTAGAAGATTTATTGCTGCGAGGGCCTCCCTGTCATCACACAGCTAAAAATGGCAATTTGGGTTTTAATTAATCTTTATGAGTCAGTGCATAATCTCAGTGCTCTGAGAAACGAACTGCACGCCCCAGTGACAAAGGGAAGCAGGCGAGGAATTAGGAAAGGTGCTGACATGCTCATTAGCTGCTGCCTTCAGCCAGGCAGCGGCTCCTTTCCACCCACCAGCCTTTTGCTGAGGAAACAAAGGAATCTGTGGTTATTTCCACAAAGAGGAACGATTGCTAAGTGGCAGCACTCGACTGAGGGCCCTTCCAGACTCAGCAAAATACCAGAACACTGATGAGGGGAAAAACAAGCCATCAGTTGTGCTGGAAGTGGCTCTCTAGCACCTTACAGACGTTGCCTGGTGGCTTACGAAGGAGAAGTGACAACATGATGGGGGGAAGCTGATCCTGCATTTCAGGTGTCACCATGACAATTTTGTTGGTAAGGGCAGTAAGGGACTTTTTCTACTTGAAATGGTGTTTTATGGGGACAAAACCTGAAAAAAACCTCCATGATATCTATGACAAAAAGTAGAAGGAAAACCCAGGAAACCATGAGATGCAGAATGGGTCATGAATCCACGTTGATTCTCCCCTACCTCCTTGGCATTCATGTGGCATCACAGCCTAGCAGAGAGGCTCTTCACTCAGACGAGGAGGGTAGGTGAAAAGTGAGATGCAAGATTCAAGAAATGAATGTTCTGCCCCATGAAAGCAGTTGAAGAACAACTTCAGTGCCAGATAACAAGGCAAGCAGAAAGATCAGTATCCACAGAGTCTGACCAGTGGCTGGGAGACATTCTGGGACTTTTGCCAGCTTAGAGAGAATCTTTGGGGACTGACCTTTCTGAACAAGAACAGAACAAGTCATTACTTATAGGACATATGGGAAGATCGGGAAGAAAAAGTTTTGGAATGGTAGCTGAAGATTGAGAAATCTCAGTTGGAGGGTGGTCAGAGGGTACAGGATGGACAGTTTGCTCCATATCCCACTTTGAACAGAAGTGGGTCTCAGTTCATTAAATAACAGTAAATCTACAACACAGCAAAGCTCTTTGGGCCTCGACATTTCTGCCGCTCAGGTGTGCCGTTGTCCTAAAGCAATAATCCTTCTGCCCATCGTTAGTAAAGGCTCTGACCCCAGAACACACCACCTTAGGGTAGGTAAACGTGTCAGAGCCCAGGCGTCACAGTGAAGGGTGGCAGTGGCAGCCATCCCCTCCTTCCATCGGGCTAGGTGCCCATATGGGAGCCAGCGCTTGGCTCTTGTTTTCCAAATGAATTAGCAACAGCCATACTCATACGCCTCCTAATGAACACCCTGTGTGGGCCTGTCTGTGCACGGCTCCAGAGCTAAAACCTTCGAGTGGGGAAAGGAGATCGGCATCTCTACCAACAGGCTCTCAAATGCCGTGTGGGTATTTTGATGTCAGCAGCTGCAGACATCCAATAACTTGTTGCAGAGGGAAAACAAGACAGGAGAGAGGTTTTATTGTGTGGGTTTGCTGAAGAAAGCCCACTGCAGGAGTTACCAAAGAAAGGAAGGAGGTGGTGGGACATACCTCAGGGCCAGGTGGTCCTGGAAACCCAACTGGACCTTTGTCACCGACTTTTCCCTGCAGAAATCAGAAAAACATATAGAAAAAGTGAGCTGGCTGCTGGGTATTAGCTTTCCTGTTTAGAACCGCACACCCCTGCCAAGCTGTCTTTCCAGCAGGGCATGGAACCTTCAGGAAGGGAGATGAAGAAGCCGAGGACACTTGGTCACTTACCAGGGGTCCTGCTTTCCCTCGTGCCCCAGGGACCCCAGGCAAACCCTGGCTGCCCTGAGAGAGAGAGATAGATAGATAGATTTGTTTTTCGGAAAACACAATGAAGCATCAAAAAATACATATTCCTCTGGCTCCAGTGCCAGTTTCTT
Source organism: Jacana jacana (assembly GCA_013400555.1). NCBI lineage: Eukaryota > Metazoa > Chordata > Aves > Charadriiformes > Jacanidae > Jacana > Jacana jacana. The sequence goes on along the minus strand of VZTM01092869.1, from coordinate 4,653 downwards.
CAGCCGAGAGGGGCGCTTTCTAAGGGCTAAACTCAGCCTGCAAGGAGCTGGGACAGTCACACTAATGTCAGGGATGTCCTTCTGATAAAGCCAGGGCTGAATTTAGCCCCAGAGTGCACTGGAGCCGGTGTCATTAGCTGTGGCTCAGTGCCATGGAGGCCTCAGCACATCATTGAGTCGGTGTCATGTTGTGGTCACAGGGGAGATGGTGTTTGCTGAGGACGTTATGGGCGGCCATAAGTGCTTCACTGGGTCAGAGTTTAACATCGCTGCACGGAGCAGACAAAACCTCCAAGTCTGCAGCCGTGGGACCACACAGATTCACAGCCATCCCCATCACTCCCACTCCACTGGCTTCTGCATGAAAATGTGGCCCCTTTTACAGAAAGTCTCTGGCAGAACTGCTGTTATCACAGCAAAAACCATACAGTGACATGAATTTTCAGAAAGGCACGGCATTCCCCACATCAGAACTACTTGAGCAGGGGAACCCAACAGTGGGACACAGCTCCTTCTAGCTTCTCATGGCTTAAGGTGAGCTGAGAAAGCTTGTGGCCACATGTACTGTTATATATAGGGAAAAGAACGGGATGGAGAAAAGAAAAACAATTACCTTGTCTCCTTGGAAGCCGATATCTCCTGGAACACCTGCTCCTCCCTGATCACCCTGGGTACACATCACCAGAGAGTTAAAATAGGCAACAGCCATGGCCCAAACACCCAGGCAGATGCTAGATGGTGCATTGTACAGCAACAGTCTCATCACTAGCTCCATTCAAAACTGAGCTGCTGGCAAACTGTAGATCACATTAACTGTAACAACAATCCTGAATGAAGTATATGTTTCCCAACATTGGTTCTAAAGTGAGGAATGAAACTGCAGGAGAGAGAAAGATAGGAATTCCCAAGCATTGTGTTTCTATAGGAGTTACAAGAAGAGAGAGTATGTTCCTCTGGCTAACACAGCTGTGAAGGTGGTGAAGTGTTAAAATTCAGCTGAACAGAAGGGCTAGTTTAGTTTTCAATGAATAGACCTCTTCTCTCATCAGGCTCTATAGAAAAGAAAACAATACTCAGGGTTGGTGTGAGTGTATCCTAGTGCTGGCAACAAAGATCCATCCTTTTCCATAAGAAAACAAGAGTAGCTTCTAGTAATGCTTTAGTACCATCTCACTGCCAATATCTAGGCTGAGATTCTCTGGGAGGGTAGGCTGGTGTTCACTAGGATGAGGATTCCATCTTTGAGCACAACATCATTGGCAGTATTTCCTAACCAAGCTATCTTTCTTTCCCCTCTTAGGACCATGGTAACAGATCTGGACTCTATGGGTAGAAAATAAGTATCCCTGAAATTTTTCTTAGGAGCGGTGGGTTATCTTGTGCTGCCTCAGCCCTGCTGTGAGCAGGCTGTTGGGCCAGGTGACCTCCTGATGTCCCTTCCAACATCACTTAGTTTGTGATTTAGTATGAGTCAATGACGGGGCAAAGAAAGGAAAATTCCACTTGGAAAGTCGAAGGAGGAATGACTATAAAGCCTTGGTACACTGACAAGACCCAACAGAAATAACTGTTAGAGGAACTCTGTCCCATGCACAGCAGATGCCCTGAAATTTGGTTTCCTAGTGAGGGAACAAGCCATACAAGAGCAGAGAGAGCTATATGTTCAAACATAGTCCACAGGAAAGACTCCTACTACCAAGCCAAAGCCTACAAAGAGATGACAGATGAGTCTGCTTCTGCTCAGGCAAAACTCACCCACTCGTTATCAGAGAGCTGAAATAATTCTAACTATGCTAAAATGCAGGGGATAATGAAATTGTGGATGGTTAAGGCTTGAGTTGGGCAAGACTTTTTGGAGACAACCTTTTCGGAAGAAAAAGAATGAAGAACTATGCAGATTCAACGATAGAAACATTTCATGGATTCATGCTAAATTTGCTGAAATGTTTTGGTAAATGTTCCCAGAACCATCTTCAAAACAAATCTTTTCTAGAGTAAAATAGAAACATAATTTTTGAAATAATAATAATAATAGAAGTTAAACTGATTTCACTCATTTGGTTTTTAACCTAAAATATTTTAATTTGAGTCAAATAAACAACATTTTGCTTCTTCTAAACTATTTTCCATCTTTCCTTTTTTTCTCTTCCCTGGCAATGCAAGCAAATGGAAACAATGCAGTATTTGCACAGCCTTGGTCTGGATGAACCCTGAGTATTAGATACAACAGAAATGGCAAAAACCTCCAAACTGTATGACCCAGGTAATTTTCCTGCCATTTCCAGATTTCCCTCATTTTCTCTGAATTTTCTACTTATTTTATCCAGTCCAAGGCTTAAAACACTGAGATCAGCAGGCAACTCTAACTCTGGATGTTGCCAGAAGACAGAAGGAAAATGTTGTTTCTTGCACGTGAGAGGTTTGCTCTGAAAACTCATCTTTATCGCCTGAGGGCCAAAAAAAGGATGCTTTGGGTTTTTTTATGAAGCAGTTTTCTACCCAGGCAGTAGCCACTGAAATACTGCTTTAAAAGAAATATTTGGACATTAAAAAATGACTACGATAAGAAAAGAGTTTCCTGAGCTTTGCAAAAGGCAGGAACAAGCCTTTATCACTGACCTTTAAGCAAAGCGGGATAACGACTACATGACAGGGAAAACAGTTTTCAAACAACTCTGAGAAATGGGCATTAGAAGGGGTAAGAAGGAAACAGGAAAGACAAAATACATCTCTTATCTGCAGCTGAGCTCCATGCAAGAGCTCACATGCTATTGCAATAGCCCAGCAAAATGTCACAGCATGGATGATCCATCTGCGATGGCCATTAGTACCTTAAACAAAACCCGGGGGATAGGGCACCCCCTTTCACCTCAAATCTGGAATGGTGGCTCGGGGTCTGTGTCCTTAACGTGAGGAAAAACACAAGGAGGAAAGAGGTCAGGGGTGTCTGTTATTAAAAAAGAAGAAAAGTGGTGCTGAGATGATGAAAAGGAGTTGCAAGGACTTTGCTAGTGAGGAGGGGGAGGAAAGTGCAACCTGAAATTACAAACAGGATCTTCCCATGGGATATTGCTTATGTTTCATGTTTCACTTATAAAAAGAAATGCAGCTTCAGAGACCCCAAGGCCCATCCTAACGCGGCAGTGCACAGAGAGAGAGGGCCAGAGGGAAGTGACAGATTTGCAAGAGCGGGGTGGGTTTGCTGTCTGTGGGACACAGAGGAGATCTCTACTCAAAACCCCCTTGTTTTGCTCACAATTGGACATCTCTTTTTTCAAGACATTCTGCTTGGCAATATAAAGGGAGCAAAATGCAAAAGTACTAGAGGTATTTTACTTCACAAGTTACAGATGTCCTGATTCATAAAACGCCTTTATGTGAACAAGTAGCTAGGATTTCCTCCATTTCCTACACCTTTCCTCTGTCCTCATCACATCACGTGGTCTCCTCAGAACCTCTCATTATTTCAGGGTTATACAGTTATTCTACTTCTCCTTCTGAGCAGATGCAGCCCTCTCTGCCCCCTCTCCTTGCCTCCATGAACATATATAAATGGAAATCGGTGGATGACCCATTACGTGGGAAAATCAAAGCTGTAAAAAACATCATTAACTTCTGCGGTACCAACCTTTTATGGGGGATCAGAAGGGGTTGGCTAGCACTGATGCGCTCTGTACTGGCCCATTTAGCTGCTAGATAGATGTGATTTCTGCAGGAGGAGTAGGATGGTGCCCCTTATTCTAGCTGATGCCTGGCCTCTACCACGTAATGCCCACATTTGGGATTAATGAGCTGCACCATGAAGAAGGCAACATAGTTCAAAAAACAGTGAAAAACACCCCCTCACAGAAGGCAAAAACCCTCTCAGCATTGAGGCAGGTTCCTCCTCCTGTCCTGGCAAACAGCAGCAGTGTTTCTGAAGGACACAGCGTTGCAGGGAGAACCTCCTCCCAGGTGGGTGGAAGTGGTAGCCTCAGTTCCCTGCCTGCTGCCCATAAGCCCAGTCCAGCCACCACCATCATGCTCAGGTGTTACTGGTTCCTGACCTGGCTGCTGCTGAGGGAATGGAGTTTTCCTTACCTACCAGGTGACAAACTTGTACAAGGCCACTCCCGCAGACCGTGACCAGGACAGATGGGTTTGACGGGAGATTGCAGACATCTAATCAACTCTTCATCAACACATCCTCAGAAAGGTGCTATGAAGGGCAGCCAGGAGCTGGCAGGGCCAGCCAGGCTTGAACAGAATGGGTTGTGCCCCAGTGACCCTGTGACACCTGTGGCTACTCCTGTGGGGTCCCAAGGGAGTAACACAGGGCACAGCACCAACAGCTCCATGGGACAGGCAGGAGAAGCCAAGTTCTGCTGAACTATGACAGGAGGAAAAAGATTGTCTCTTGCCAGGGGGGATGTGGGACACTCAATATCCCTATTCCCCCTCAAACCTGGGCCAGTCTGTGAGTGGCAGCAGATGGAAGGTGTGAGAGCACCGCAGATGCTCTCATCTGCCGTCAATTACTAATTACGAGAGGTTACTGATTACTGTCAGAGTTGAGCAATGAGGTGTGCTACTCTGTCCCTGCTGACCCAGCATTTCAGCTGCTGCCAAATGTCTAGGGCTTTGCTTTTCTTTTTTTTTCTTTTTTACTTTTTT
>VZTM01092868.1:0-10668 GCA_013400555.1 Jacana jacana | reverse complement strand
TGAGATTCTGGGATTCTGTGAACTCGCACTCTGTACCCACCCGCCTCCTGGCCTCAGGCGGCCATTGCCTGTAACAAAAGGCCTCGCTCAAATTCTGCAGGCCCAGCGGCGCAGCCTTGTCCGTGTCCCCCTTTCAAAAAGCCGAATGGGGGAATTCTGCTTACGCAGCATTTTGACAGAAGAAAGAGGGGAAACAAAAAAATAATGCAAAAATAAAGGGAGTGCAACATTTCAGGCAGCCTCCAATGGGGAAAGTGATTTTGAGACTAGTGAGCTGCTTTGATTATTAAACGTATATTTAGACTATTTAAAATATTTTAAATCCTTACAATAAAATTATTTGAATTATTTGAAAGCATGTATTCGTATTGAAAAATAAAGCAACATTTCTTATGGGAAAGAAATCAACAGCTGTGAGTTATCAAACAGCTTTATTATGGAACGTGCTGAATGAGCAGCTATAGAAGACACAGTATTAAATGAACTCTCACATTCAGATCCTTCCCAGCACCAGTGTATAAAGAAATGACAAGAGATTTTCCCTTTATCCTGGCTGCAAACATGCGCAAGGGAGCCCTCCAGACAGACTAACCCCATGTAAAGGGCCGTTATTCACTTACCTTACATTTGCCTATTAGGGAAGGACTCTTAAGTAGTAAATATTATTCTAAACTGGTGCTGGAAGAGAGTATCTTTTGATTGAACATCTAGCAGGAATTATTGGTATTCAGTAAAGTAGGTTTTACAACAATGACTTGACAAAGCCTTGACACAAAAAGTACTTCTACCTGCTGTCAATCACTCACTCTTTTGACAGTTCAAGTGCACATCCTTTCAGGGAGAAGAACTTCAATCAACATTAGCACTCAAAATACAGAGCACAATGTCACCGCTTCAGAAATTGAAGTGAAAATAAATGTGTGAAGAGGGAAGCAAAGGTAGAAGAGGTTTTACCGTGGGCAGACCCAAAGAAGTACACATCGGTGTGAAGACAGGAATGGCCACAACATCGCTGTGAGGTTCCCAAGATAAACTTCCCCTTTGGAAAAAAAAGCCTTCAGCCCTTCACACAAATAAAGAACACAAGGAAGAAGAGAGATTTCCCCTTCTCATTGACACTGTCTCCTATGAGCAACCAGGATGAATTTTTACAATGAAGCCAGAGATCCTTCTAGCACCTTGGGGACCCAAGTCTCAGCAACTCTACATCTCTCTTAGCACTTTACCCTGCCCCAAAAAGAAACACACTTCTCCTCAAGCCCTGGAAAAAACTTTCCTCCTTTAAGGATTTCTTTCCACTGCCTTGCTTTATTTTCAACATTCTGTCTTTCAACCCCAAACCCCCACTCCACCTTTTACTCCTCAAAAAGCTAACCAAGAGAGAAGAGCATCGCACTCGGCAATACTTCCCTGCTGCTTTAGCCCGAGAGCTGATTGTGCATCACAATTAACGGTGACCACTTCTTCAGTGGGAAAGGGATGGCAAGGATACAGAAGAACACTGTGGTGTAAAGATGACACATACTCAACGTGGCCCTGTGAGACCTGCTTTAATTCTCAGCAGGTAAGAGCTCACATCAGGGAAAATACAGTGGCATTTGCTATCATCAGAAAATGCTTGATGGTCTCTGCAGACAAAACTCTCCTCCGGTTCCTGCCAAAGGATGAGAAAGTGTGACTGGGAGGGAGCGTACGAGAAAGGAAGCACCATTCACACCCATTAGGCAGTGCGTTCTGGGTGCATGGTAAGTGTTTAGAACAGTATTTCCAGGAAATCAGTAGCACAATAAGACTACCCTTTTGACAAGAAAGGGGTGTCTCTCAGGTGTTTCAGATCAAAGAGTGCAGGGAAATGACCTTGAGTATGACTGGGTGTCCCCTTGCCATCCCCTGTTCAGCTGACACAGCTCTTGTTCTAGACCAGCTGGAATTTCTTGTGCCTTTCCACTATGATTGAACTCGTATAACAGGAAAGGAAATAAGAAAATCATCAAGTTGTAGGGAGAGGAACACTGGAATGCTGCTAAATGCCTCTACGTACCCGCACCATTTTCCTCTGGAAATGGTTTCACTTATAAAACTTCTACAAATATAACAAAAGGGTATTCTAATTAACAGATGTGCAGGTCACGCGTATTATTAAGCAGCTTCAATAGATTAATGCATTGTACATGTCTCAGGAGAATAAAAGACAAATGACTCTGTGTACATGGTGCAAGGAAGGTAGAAAGGGGACACACAGAATTGGAAAAAAGATAAAGACGGGGCTACGGAAGCTCCAGATTTTGCCCACAAAATCCACTCACACAAGCTCTAGCTTTTGTTTGACATTCTCCTTCTCCTCAGCACACGAGCAGAAATCCTCCAGGCTTTGGGTAATCTTCACAAGCTGTTCGAGGGGTGGGAATTACTGTGTCTGTGTCCAGTACTTGGCAAAAAAGGTGCCCCAACCCACAAAAGAGGCTGCTGGGCTCCACTGCAATGTCAGACACCAAGATGCAGGGTGGTCATTTGTAAAGACTTAAAGGGGCCATTCCTGCTGCCACTGATAAATTATAGAGAAAACAAAGGCTTTCAGGCTTTCACCACCTCCTTCCAACAAGTCCTCCATGCCAACCGAGCAGAAAACCAGCACCGGAGCAGAGGAAGCTGCCAGCGCTGGTTCAGCCTCAGTGCACACCTTCTGTTACAGAGAAGCAGGAGAAAGGGGCGAGTTCCTTCTCTGGAGGCTCCTTTGTTCACCCCTCTGCTGACCCCCTGCACGCCAGCGGGCACGGAACGCGTCGCTAAAGCAGCAAATAAAATAACTAGGAAAAGTTAAGTATCAGCTCACCGTCCGTGTCAGGGAATCAGGCTTCACTAACTACCAGATTTGTAAAGAGATGACCCTGCAGGTGAACAAACCCCCCCCCAGATATATCTCGAGACATGAAAGATGGGGCTGAAGGACCACTATTATGAATAAGGGAAAACCAGGCAGAGAACATCTGCAGAATAACAAGCCAGGTGGGCTGGGGAGGATGAGGGAGACAAAACCAAGTAAGGAAACAATAAGGTCAGTTAGCTTGGGTGTATTAAATACATAATATGAAGTGAGATAAGGAAAAGGAGAAGGATGAAGCATCCAAAGAAATGTTTGAAGGCTCATCCCAGTATTATTCCACTATACACACGCTACTTGGCATCAGGAATATGAGGACACCGTGAGCAACTATCATTCATTGCTCCAGAGGGAAGAAAAGATGAAACGTTTTTACTCTGAACTAAAGGTGAAAAGCATTCAAATTCCACAAGAAACGGCTCGGCTATATAATGAGCAGATTTGAAGCTACTTAGAGGAAACAGCATCAGAGAAGGATGTTCATCACCCTGGGCAGGCCACACAAATTAAGAGAAAGTAGAGCTGTGAATTACAATGAACAGAGACTAAATAGCTGCCTGTGTTGGATTAAAGGATTTAAATTGTCAGCTTGATGTATAATGAATGTGAAAACCCAGCACTTAATTAAATGGCACATGATAGAATAACTTTGTTATGCTTTAAACCGCTTAAGTTATCAAAGTATTCCTTATATTTAGCAATTGTTTAGCAGCATCTCTCTCCCTTGTGAGATCCACTAAGGCAGCGGTCATTTAGCCTGCATTACCCTGCAGGGTCCCAGCACAGGGGTGAGAGCTCAGCCCATCCCCAGGCCTGGCTTGTGCCAAATAAAAACTTCAGCCTCCTCCTTATTTGCCTCAAGGAGTACATCTGCCACGGGGGAAGACACAGAATGTTCTGCCATTGCATTTTGGTAACAGGAACCGACTCAGTTTTGCAACCTGGGAAGCAAATCTCATTGTGTTACAGAATGAGGCCAGTCAGAATGGAAATCACTCGTGAGAATCAGCAGAAGTGGCAGACGAGGGATCACCATAAAGGCCAGGCCAGGGCTTCAGAACCACTTTTTAAAGGAACCATACAGCACAGAAGGACTTAAAGACTAAATAAAGGCGATTAAGTGGACTGCTTTATCCTACATGGGATGGTATGAAGAAACAGGGCCAGAGAGTTCTCCAGCAAATCCATGATTTTTTCATCTTATCCCATTCAATTTATCACATCCTTTTATGTTTCTCGAGCATCTGGCAACTCATGTGTTGGTCATTCAGAAGGAAGGTTTCCTTCACCCTGGTGTCCTGATGCACGCGGGAGGGTTAGGAAGAGCCTGAGGTTGGAAGGACCCTCCCTTTGACACAGACACAGTGAGGACACGGGCCTGGAGGTGACTCAGTGTCCCAAGGGGCCAGGTGCACACTCAAATCAGAGGTGTGTTACATACACAATAGAAAACCAAAAGACAAAAAGGGAAAAAAGAAGTACTTACAGCTACTGCTATTCTTCCCAGGACGTGCTCTGGAATTTTTCTATAAACATCCAACGAACCCCCTGCAGGGACAAACAAAACGTGCTTAGGTAATGCAAAATGAAACACTGCCCTAGATTTGAAGCCACGAGGGGTTTCTAGGCCTTGGTTATTAATAAAAACACCATCAATGATATAACAATAACTGTGTCGGAAATAACTGACCTTAAAAATCTACCAGACTCTGAATAAACACCTGAAAGAGTGCTCGGGTCTCTCCTCACCCACTTTACTTGTTTGTCACTTGCAGCATTAACGCTAAAACTCCTCTCAGGAAACCTCCCAGTCACAGGACAGAACATCAAAAACGGAGAACTCAACACTGTCAGGCTTGGAGGATCTTCTCAGGAATAACAAAGTCATCCCAACAAGTGACAGTAGATTTCAAAATCTAAAGTTTCCCAACCCTCGTCCCCAAAACCTGGTGCCAACATTCCATGGCATCTGAAACATTCCTTATATATGTGCTTAAAGCCAGTTTCCTCCTGATGATCAAACCAGTTGAGCATGATGGTCCGTGTATGAAAGACAAGGAGCTCCTGAGCAATTAGGTAAGTTTTGCCAGTAAACTCCAGTATGGGACAAAACTCACTGTCTGGCATAATCCTGTGCAGCCGGTGTCAGGCATTCATGGGGAAAGCAAGAAACCCCAGTCCCTCTAATGGCCCTACAGACCTTCCCAAGGGACTGGGGAGGATCCTTTCCTTCAGCCAAACAGATTCATTCCAAGTAGAATGGGAGAAAAATAAATCAATAAAAAAGGACAAGCACCAAGCAAACCACCATTAGCTTGCAAGAGTGTGTTGTCCTACTCAAGGCCTGAGGCTCTCAGAAGCGCTCAGCACTGATGGAACTGTGTTCCCAGTGTAGCACATGGGTTTTACTGAGGATACCACAGGGGAAAGTTAGGCCAATACCCAGCAATTAAGAAAACTACACCTTATACTTTGCTCACAGTTCATTTTTCAAAAGTACAAAGTCCTCCACTCTGAAATGCTGCAATCCAAACACGTCACAAGGTCCTTATTCCACTCTTTGGCCTTAATTATACAACAGTTCCCATTTATGCTGTACTACTTATTCTAAAGGGGGTGGGGGGTGTGTGTAATTGTTGTTGGGGTTTTCCCCTCTTTTTCCTCATGATCTCTACTGCCAGAAACGGTGTCTGTCCTCACTAATGTTGCTCTGACTCTAGCCAGTTGAAACTAGTTGTTCATTAATTTAATCTTTCAACTTACATGTGTCCACATCGCCCGGCGACTGTAACAAACCTCAGTTTTCCAAGTTAAACACTATTTAATAGAAGTAAGAGGACGTAGCATCACAGATACCTACTGCTCACTGCACAGGCCAAACAGAAGGCATTTATACAGCAGGTGGTTCCTGCTAAAGCTTATAACTCATCCTTAAATTCTGGACAAAGAAGAGACCTATTTTCATACACCACACTGCAAAGTCTTCCTACTGGAGATGTCACTAAGGGTAGCGCTGTTTGAAAAACGAAGGAAAGTCTCTCTGTGCTAACCATCAGGGGAAATCTGCCAACTTCTATGGAGAAACACTTCTGTAGCAGGTAACATTTCCAAACCTAAACACGTCAGGTCAGCTCCCAAACCTGCGTACAGCGACAACCCACACCTCTCGCTGCTTTTAAGGGCACGTTAGTGGGTGCTCAGCAGCGACAAGGAAAAAAGACAACGGCCTAAGTAGAAGGTGATAGTAGGTTTCACCATCTTCACTTTTATTACTAATATAACAGGGCAAAGATTAGAAAGCCCCATTTTCACATCTCTCTTGATCTTTAAGATCAGCTGGCAGGCGGGAGGGTGATCCAGGTCAGCTCAACCTCAGGATTTCGGTATCTGCAGAGTTGGAATTACTTGGCTTTTCCTGCTTGCAGGTGACAGGAAAGACCCAGTATGGTTCTATATGGGCATCTTTTCCTCACGTGTACCCCTAAGCCATGAATATCCCAAAAGATGCAGATCCACCTCTATTTATGCAGTTTCAAATGGAAATACCTACATTTTGTAACACGGTACAGGATATAACTGGGCAGAGTCCTGGGATATGGATTTAGGAAATATTATAAACTGGCCTAGGACAGTCAAAAGGGTTAAAAACTTGCCAAGGTTAAAGCTGTTCATCTGCAAGATGAGGAAGCATTTTTTCTTATCTCTACCTGCATCCTTACACATCAAAATTAAAGGTCTGGGGGGAAAAAAAAAAGAAGGCAAGGTCCCTTTATTTGCATTTTGTTCTTCCTTTAAAAGATTGCTGTGCTTTTCTGCCAGAAGGAGTGCACAACATGAGGCAGACCAGAGGTCATCTCCAGCATAATTCCAAGTAATTTGGGCATGGTCAGTAAACACCGTTGTTGTGCAACACCACGAGGGATGCATACCCTAAAGGCTGAAATATTTTCAAGACAAGAATTCAGAATGGGGAGTATTTATATCCCTCATTTTTTAAAAAAACCCCACAACCCTCTGAATTGTAGGAGCACATATATTCTAGGCAGATGCCTGTTTTGGCGTGAGCAGATGCCTCCTTACTGCATGTGGCTACTGCTTAACACAGGCTGGCAAGTCAGAGAGCAACTGCAAGGACAGAGGGGAGAAATGGCTAAGAGCCACACAGCCCGAGAACAGCAACCAATTTAACTTTGGGGCCTTTTGTTGAATAAATGGAATGCTTTTTCATCAAACGTGGCAAATCTGAGGGAATACTCACACTAACAGGGCACAGTGATCACTGGGCAGAGGTAGTGAATGTAAAAAGAGAGAAATAACAGCAATAACAGACCGTTTTAACAGGGAGAAAACAAAATGCACCGTAAAACCCTAAAGGGCTTTACTCGTGGTCCCCATCAGAAAGGGAGCATCTACTCAACGATGCTTAATGGCACACATTTGGCTTTGGAAATCTTTCCTGCCAGAAAGCCTCCCCTCCACAGTAAATTATTTGTGAGATCCTTACTTCTTTATATCCAGCTTAACCGAAGCTTTGAGAAAAACCTGGATAAAGGGCATAAAACGCCGGCTCGTAAGAAATTCCTGGAGAGAGTAACAGCCTCTTGCTGGTAACAACCCGGTGGTAAGAGCTGAACGCTGCGAAGGGGGTTCTGGTGCACGAGACACAAGGGGACTGGCATCTGTCACCAGCCACGCTCTCAAAATCGATACACAGAGGGCAGCAATGATCATAAATGTCTGGAATCGGTAGACTTTCCCTGCCTGTTCTCCAAGAACGGCACCCAGTACGAGATTTCAGAGCAAAGCACTGACACAGCTCCGTAACGACGGCAGCATCGGACCGCGGGGAAGGGGACACGCTCGGTCTGAGGACTCACGTCGGGAGAAAACAAGAGCACACCCGAAAAAAGGAGCTCCAGCACAGCAGCACTAAACAGCTGCGTTAGAAAATGATTCCTCCTCTTGCAATTAAAGAAACTATTTCCACTGAAAACACATAGGACATTGGGTTAATAGATTTCTTTAAAAGAAAATCTGTTTTGGCTATCAAAACAGTGAAAGTGAGGAACAGCTGTTTTGTCAGCGAGGACAGATTGTATGGAAGACTCAAATATCACACCACAAATTAAGCCAGCATTTATTTCTCTTCTATTTACATTTTCAATAAAAGTAAGCGAAGTTACACTGGGGAAACTACAGCATACCATGGAGAATATAACACAATCCCAGTGCTAACCTGGTTTGGTAAAAAGCCACCTGCAAAGTGGTGGCTTTAATTAATACTTTGCATTTTCGAGTCATACCACTGCATTTTGCTCCGTTCTGGAAAAGCATGTCTTTGTTCTGATTTCCCCATTTAGGTACTTAGCAATCAAAAGCACACTGAATACACAACTCACCATCCATGAACTCTGTACACAAGGAAATTCTGTTTTCTACAAAAAAAGCCCCATAAAATCCTATGATGTATGATGAGTCACACTGGAAGGAGAAAGGAAAAAGAGAAGCCGGTTTAAAAATGTGCAGTGAGAGGATTATAAGGAAGAATAATCAAAATGAGAAAAAGCATGTACCTTATAAAGAATTTCTAACTCCGACATTATCTGCTTCTGGAGTTCCAGTGTTATATCTAAGGGTATGACCTAAAATACAAAGAATGGACTTATGGTTAGCACCGACAGAAAAAGTGAATGACTCAAAGCTAAAAAAGCGACCTTGGAATGGTAGTTACCCTCGTGTGAGAAAAGGAAAGGGAGGAATAGGTGGTGAGAATATTTTAGCAGAGCCACAAGCAAAGGAAGGAAATGGAAACGAAAGGACAGACTGACTTACTTTTAAAAGTCAGTTATAAGTAAACTAAGTTAAACAGCCAATTGTATCCACGGAACGTCCTACAGTTTGTGGTTTAACCCTTTGCCCAAGAAGCCGAGGACAAGCACCACACGGAACACGAAGAGCAGGTCAGTAAACTCAAGAGATGCTGCTTATTCACCCTAAATGCCATCACCCCCTGCTCAGTACAGCCTCCTTCGCCTCCTCCTCCTCTTCCTCTGCCCAGCACCGATTTTTCCCACTACAGGGATGACTTGCAAAGAAGCCCAGGAGGCTGAATGGGCCTTGCTGAATGGGCTGATGTTAACACCAAGGGCTAAATGAATACTGCAGTATTCAAAGTATCTCTGGATGTCTCAGTGGAGCCCTAAAGGAGCAGCTCTAACCACCCACTTTTACAGTTTCAGTTTCTTTAATATTTACCCCCTATTTTCTATCAGTTCCTAACCTTGTATGAAACATGGAAACCTGTCCAATACAGAAGGGAAAAACACCGCTGGTGGCAGCTGGTGCAGATGCTCCAGGTAAGCATCACCAAAGCATCCCTCAAAACTACCACAACCAACCTGGTGTTGAGCACTGGCAGCTCAGACCAGCTGCTCACCCTCACGCTCTTCTCTGGCTTCCTCCACTCCATCCATGCCCTCCTTTTTCATCATTTCAGGCCAGGGTGCTATGCAGGACTAAAGCACCGAGCGCTGCAGTGGAAGTGGGGTGACCGGGGTTTATAAGTTTTGAGGATTCCCAACACAGACCCTCTCAAGAAGGATGGTGGTTCCCACAGAACCAGCACCAAAAACCAGTTTTCACAGACAATTCTTTGCCATGATTATTTGAAAATTTGCACACTCAATTATTAAGTACTACGATAGAAGCCAAAATGGACTTCAAATGCATTTAGCAGGGCTCAGCCTGCTACCACACAGTGTTTTACAATCCAATGCTTTAAGCTAAAAGGAAACAAAATCTAATCAGTTTGCAGAATTAGCAGAATAGACATAACAGGCTGCATGTACTGCTGACGAAACAAAATACAGAGAGACCATTTCCAAACACAGGCACTCTACAGCATCAAAATCTGTCTGAAAGAAAAAACGATAACCTGTTTCTATCAAGACTTTGCTTTAGGGTTATTTATAAAAGCTGTCACTAAACTAAATTGTAAGTGTAATACAGGGCCGCCAAGAAACGTTTAACACACTTGTCTAGATCAATAATCATTTGCCAACAATATTCACTTACATTTTTCCAGCGTGAAAAACTTGAAATCATTTGCTGGAATACCATCACTTTTACCCACTGAATATTAACAGCATCGAATCTCGTCAACAGGATAAAATTAAAACTTTAGGGCACTAAATTCTGCTCAGAGTGAGAGATTTCCCTGCCTGGATCACGGCAAAGGCTCCCTGGCCCTGCCCCACGACTAGTTAGCATGATCGGCGTCAAATCCATCCCCGACATCCAATCAACCAAGACCCGCCAAGGAAGAAAGGTCTCCGGCTCATTTGCATTTCCTATAATTACATACAGACCCTGCATTCTAATGGTGAGACAACCTGGAGAAGCAGAGCTCCCCCATGTACCGATGCGGAGGATAGAGAGGGTAGAGCACGGCCAGGAATACGGGGAGTACGTGAACATCACCGTAAAATTAATTAGGAGAGACCACCAGCTCACTTTCTCTGGATAATTATGGTACAGAAGTGTTCTCTTGCATCTGAACACACATAGTTTGGGGGAACTTGTAACACTGGAGAGACACCCACCCCATGTCAGGGCTGGAGGAACCTTATGGTATTTACAGCATTGAAACGGGGGCAGAAATAGGAAAAAACCCAATAACTCCATACAGCGCTGCCTTGACCTGCACTTGTGAGCTCCATGGTCATAGTCCTTTGGTATGAAACTTCTAAGCATATTTAGAAAATGAAGTTTGTATGGGTGAAACAACT
>VZTM01092867.1:0-10351 GCA_013400555.1 Jacana jacana | reverse complement strand
TGTTGTCTTTTGCGCCTGAAATTGCCAAAGATAAACTAAAACCCAAATAGAACAGCTCCAACTTACTTGTTAAAGGTCTTAAGACTTTGTGTGTCTGTGTGTATGCTTGCTTCTTTCTTGTTTTGTACTTTTTTTTGTGTTAAATACTCCAGGGTTGGCAAGGCTGTGAAGTAGAACGGTGAAACATAAATATTAATTGTGGTAGGAATATTGTCTAGAATCCCATCCTTGTTTTACTTGAAAATAATACTCAATTGTCTTGGCCATGCTGGAACAAAGACAAGACCTAAGGGATGTGCATTTGTTTGGCTGCAACTTTATTAACGCGTTTGGGAACAGTGCCCAGCAATAAATCATAGAGTGTGAGTCACTGCTTATTCCTTGAGCGTTCCTACCTATTTGGGAGAGCTGCTGTCAGCCTTCCCCTCCCAGCCTGGCTCCCTCTCCTGCTGGGCCACCCTAGCTTGCTTGGGCACTGGGGCTAGGTGGGGATGTTGGGGCAAAGGGGGGGTTGTCTCCCCGCTGCACCAGGTGGTAGGAGCCGCAACTGCTTTTTCCCAGCTTTCTCGGAGAAACACCGCTGGCCTCGCTGGGTTTATTTTTCCTCACTGGCAGTGTGAAGAACCGTGGGAATGTATTTAAGACTGGTACCACCTAGGAGTGGCAAGCTCTGTACCTTCCCACTGCTCTTCCTGGGTAACACCTAATTTCAGAGGATCACCGACATCAGATAAGGGGCTAGTAATCCTTTGTTTGCATAGGCTCTGTTAAACTGTTCTCTTCAGTTTTGGGAAGACTTTACATTTTAAGGACATTTAAGATGAAAGTTACAGCCCAGTTTGGTAATGCTTGTTTTCCAACTTCTCTCGCTCGGGCAGTTGAGATCTGTCTGCCCTGTTATTCTGGATTATGACTGTAGTTTCTGCCTGGAATAGGTTTGGTTTATTAGGAATACTTGGTTTATGTGCTGCTGCCTCCACTTGCAGTATAGAAGCGCATTCCTCGAGAAATTTCCCATTGTAAAGCTCACTGAGGCAAGTGCAAAACAGCTGAATGGTTTGAAGGGTTTGTATTGTTGCCTTACGGGGGATTCAGAGCTGTGCCATCATTAGCAAAATACTGCTTTAGTACCCTTACAGTGTATATTCCAAAAATGGATAGTGTCATTTAGCAGTGGCACGGCTGGTTCCTTACAGCAAGCAGCACGTCTCCCACCTCAACATAAAAAAGCCATTCCAAATAGCTGAAAGTTTTAGCATTGATATGGTTGAATTTCCTTGTGAGCATCTTAGGTTCCTTTCTGCATGAAGGTGATAAACTCCCCTCAGTGGGACTGAGAGGTGCGTGCAGGCTGGTGCTCTGCTGAAGCAGAGTGGTGGCACAGCCCAAGCCCAAGGAGCGTAGGACGGTGTGCGGGAAGCTCCGTTTGTCTGTTGTGCAGCGGAAGCGTGAGGGAGCAGCCAGGCCCTCCCTTATGTAACCCCCTGCACAACCTGCGCCTGAACATAGGTTCTAGAAAAGTATGGGTGTTGATTAGTTGGTCATGAAATCACAGGCAATTTATTTTTTTAAATAAACTTAATAACAATTTTTGTGCATGCTGATTTTGTATGTCATTAATGTTGCAACAGAGCTTTTGATGGATTAATTACATCACCTGGGAGCAAACACAAGACAAACAAAGATGAAGTTCACCTGAGCTTTGGCTGAGAAACTCAAAAATTACAGTTTGTTACTGTGTTCTGAGGATTGTCATCAGCTGCTCTTACTGCTCAGGTATTTGCCGTATGTGAGACAGTAATGTTGTTACCTTTGCAATGAAGCGAGTGAATTCACTGGTGTGCCACACCTCCAACAAATCCATCTTCTAGTACTGGATCGTGGCCTTAAAATACAGGCAGAGGTTACCATTTAGTTCCTATCATCAGCAAGCAGCTGTGTTTGAAAAACAACTAGAAATACTTGGTATGTGTGCTAGGCAGTACCTTCTGACAGAAGTTCAGCTCTTGTTTGAAAGCGTATTTCAGCTCCTACTTAAACAGTTGGTTTTGGGTGGCTCCTGAAGACTGTAATGGCAGACTTAGTAAAAACTTTATCTTGTGTGTACTGACTCTTTGAATTGATGTGTGTTTGAAAATGAGATGAGTTCAAGAGGTTTCATACTCTTAGGTTAAGTAAATGATGTGGTTGTGAAGACTGTAGATCTGACAGGTTGTATTCTATACCGTTTCAAGAAAAGGGAAAAAAGAAAAGAGCTAAGATTCCTGTTGAATCTCTTCTCATTTTAGCCTTGTTTGTTAGCATGGGCAGAACAAGGATTAGTGATGTTCAGTCCTGTTTCTAGTTTATTTCTGGTCATCCTGGTATGAAGACTGCTTAATTTAATTTGTTTTGTACTTGAGTTTTCTTCTTAAATACTGTACTGGGGTATTAAAAACTAGGAAATGAAGTTATTTGTAGACTTTGTTTCATATTCTAAGCACAAGGCAGACACTAGGCACTGTATAAACACAGGGAAAACATATTATCTACCCTGATAACTCTACATCTGAAGATATATGATAATCAACACGGGGTTTGTAGAACTGTCTTTGCATTCTCAGCAACTTGTAAATATACAGCTGTGGAAAACAAGGTGGCCAAACTCTTTGTTCCAAACTTACTACATGTTTCCGAATTTCACCAGTAAAATTTTGTCAAGGTAACAGAAATTGTGCTGAAAACTGATGGTGGCATTTCATTCCAGATAAAACTAAATGTAGGAGATAGTATGAAATCTTTACAATACGTTACCAAGAAATACACATTCTTAAAAAAAAGTACCTTTGTGGAATTCAGTAAACTTGGTTTTCGGGAGCCGTATGCAGATTCTATCAGCGCTTCTGGAATGCGCTTTTTCCCTGGCCAGGGTTGCCAGACAAAGCCCTCGGACAATCTCTTTATCTAGGGGGTTGTCTATAATGTTAATTAGTGAACTCTTTGAAAAACCAGCTTCCACAAGTTAATTTATGCATAAAACATCACTGAGGGATGTGTTTTACCTGTTTAATAAGTAGGGGACTAAAGTATAACTTAAGAGACTTGGCTTGGGCCACACAAGAAGCCTGTGTCATAGCCAGGCATCAACAGATTCACATTTCATTGCCTAACCACAAGACTTCAGAAAATAAAAAGTTGAACAAAAGCAGATGCAACACTGAGGATTTGAGTCTTGGGTACAATTTACAGGGTGCTTAACTCTCTGCCCGTAAAAACTGGAAGGATCAGCTTTGGAAGGCCAATAATGCTCATGCGTTCCTAGCAATTGAATTGTGAGCTGCCAGGGTGACTGCAGAGATTTCAGCCTGCCTGGAATTTCGGTGGTCTTCAGCGCAAACCCAGTGTGTCCAGGAGTTCCACTTTCCACTGACGCTTTTCTTACTTAGCCCACTGGTACAGCTTGGTGAAAGTGGTTATTTAGGGCTGATCCTCTGGCCCAGAGGACTGAGGAAAGGGAATTCCAGTGTTAGCCCTTTCCAGGGGTTTTTAGAGTCATCAGCCCAATGTCTCAAAACTGTAAGGTAGGAGCTAAAATCCCGAGGTTAGTATTTATTTTCCGCATGTTTGTGTTTGTTTTTTGAGTATGTGCTCTCTAATCTAGCAGGGACATAATAAGCTCTTGAGACATAATAAGCTCAGTAAGACTTGAAACACTATTTACCTATTTAAGTATTTACGTGGCTTCTATTCCTGTTGATGTATTCCAGTGCCACACAGTATTTAATGGCTCCTCACAGATGGGAAGCTTCCAGTCCTCATGTTCTACAGGTGTAAAAAGGCATGTGCCCAGTTCTGTGGAGCTATTTAATCATTTAACTCCAGGTGTTCTCCGTGAGACCTGTGCATCCTAGAGAAGTTAGAGGGACACGTAACTGAGAGTTATGTGGTTTGCTCTGGCTCGTACACACAACCCTTAGGACAGCACAGGGGCCTGAAGTCGGAGCTGCTCAATCCTGTAGTAGCAATCCTGCGTTAGCCTGAGAGGAAGAAATGTTTCCCGAATTCCTCTGTAGGAAGGCAGGAAAATTCAGGCTCCAAAGGAAGGGCAGGATTTAACTGTGAGGGAAAACAAGCTGCTGGAACAACTTCCTTTACAACCGGGGTGTGTTTTCTGTCACTGGATGGCTTTATGTGCATAACAGTGGCACTTTATAAAGAAGTGCCCTCTAGTATGGTTGGTGTGTGTGGGAACATACAAAACCTTCTGGGTGATATTCCATCATTTTTATCTCACAGAAGGCAAGATTTTATTATAGCATCACCTGCCACACTTTGGTTTCTGTTTCTGTAAACTTTTCCTTAAACTGCCCCCACCGTTCTGGTGCTGGAGCAGTGTGTTCACAGAATTTCTCAGCCCTTAATCCTATGATATTTTGTATCATGCAGTTTTATCTCTTACTGTCATAAATGTTGGAATTGGGAATATCAGGAAGGAGGATGGGATACAGTCTATTCCTAAACATTGCACAGCCAAATGAATGCATCGGTCAACTATCTTTCCACAGTGCAATTACTTTTGCACATGCAGAAGACACCTCCTTGCAAATTCCTTGTGACATAAGGTTTCTGACTAAAATTAGGTCATAGCTCTTTAATTGTTCAGGTGTCCACCCACCAGGGAGCTACAGAGAGCTCTTTCAATTCCCTGCAATCAAGTAAGTAGCAGTTACTCGCATTTCTCCTCCAAGGAAATAGTCCGCCAAAAATAATACGTTGATTCCTTGGCCCCTCCCTGCCAGTAATCACTGGGCTCTTGTAGCCACGTTCTGGCTTGGTCCTCAGCACCACAGTCTCCAAGTGCCTCAGTCGTTAATTTTCAACTTACAACACTTGGGTGATGTAAGAAAGCGTTGTCCTTGTTTCACAGCTGAGGAATTGACACATCAAATAAGTGACTTGCTTCAAGTTTCACAGGAATAATGGACATAGAAACCAATGACTTATTCATAGACTATTCTGTTTCTTGGAAAACCAACCCTGAGCTCCTTGTCCTTCTGCCTGCTACCCCAGATCTCCTCTTACTGATTTAGCAGGCTAACAGTTTAGTTCTGTATTTTAACCTCTCATGAGCCGGCATTGCCAAACACACCCCTCCCGTGTGTGAGCACAAGCAGCATCTCCACAGTCACGTGGGGAATTAATTGGGAAACTGATTCAGGTTAAAGTTAATCTCCCAAAGAACGGTTTCAGCCCAAGTCATTCCCTCTTTTGGCACTCACAGTGCAGCTGTGCAGGCACTGGGAGAACTGGGGAGAGCGAGGGGAGCTCACTCACTTTACGACTGGAGGTTTCTGCCTGTGGCCTTACTGGAGTGAAGTTCTAGATCCTCCTTTGCTTGTTGGGCATGTAAACAAAATCAAAACCTTAACCGAAATCAGTTCTAGTTTCTCCTTTCTTTTGAGTGGAGATTGGAAGCTTTGACTTTTCCCAATGGCTGTAGAGCCTGCCCAAAGCACAGTGACACGGCAGCTGAGACGTCCAGAGTACCAGGGAGTTCTTACAGTGAGGACATTCTAGGCCTTTCCTGTATGGCAAGGCTTTTGAAATCAAACTTGAGTTTGAAATGAAACTATTTGTGAGGAGTTACAAATGCAATGAGAAGAGCACTATTACTAGAGTAAGTCATTTATAAAGGGAATTACATCATTTAAATGTTGCAGCTTAATGCCACATCGTTCCTTGCACACTTGGACTTAGGTGAGGCCATGTTATTTTGCCTCTCTGCTTTGAGTGCTTCCACAGAAAACAAGACAAACTGGAATTGCGTCCATGTTTTCTAGTCTGTAGCTGGAGTGTTTCCTCCAGGAGCTCTCTGCTGTGACTTTCATGCGAGGGTTATACATATGGTGGAGAAGCCCTTCTTGCTGATGCCTCTCCCAAAAGTGGCGTTTGGAGAGCTTCCACTCCACTGTGCCAGGGTGGGCTTTTACCTGGCCATGCAGAGTGTGTATTGACTCTGCCTCATTCACTTGAAGGACGGCAGTGCAGGAGAACCTGTCAGTGGGGAATGATGCCCTCACCCTGGCAACATCAGAAGTCCAGAAAACTTTAAGGAGGCACCTTGGCATGTTAATGACTTGGTTGTTGATGAGTGAGGCAGGAAGAGGGGTTCCAATGCCATTTAAAAGGAGACTGAAAGAAGTTCTTGTACTTGCTACGGAAGAGAGCAAAACAGTTTTTAACAACTGTTGATAACAGTTTTTACGCGAGGGTGGTCTTTTTTCACCTGAACTGCCCTGAAAGTCTTTTTTGCTGACTTGGTGGCTGAACCCTGTCCCCCCATTTTTCTGCTTTTTCATCTTCTGGCTGGAGCGTGAGGCCTCGCTGGGAGAGCGAGAGGGTGTTGCAGATGGTCCTCGGTGCCATAAACTTGTGTTGTGAAAAACTTTGGCCAGTGTCCGCTGCAGCCGCAGTCCCGGTTCCAACCCGGCCAACTCTCAAGTCTCTAAAGAAACGTGTGTGGGATTGTTGTATTGGGTTTTCTGTTTGGGTCTCGCTCAAAGGCTGAAGATTGGGACATAAATCGGTTTGGTTTTCCTCCTCCACTGAATGCAGATCATAACATCACAGCACAGCCACTTTGTGTACTAAGAACCTAACAAAAACCAGATTTTAACACAGTCAGTAGTTCCTTTGAAGGAGGCAGGAGGCAGTGTTAGCAATTATGATCTAGACTAGACCTTGGTAAGAGCTTACCAAATAATTACAGCCTTCCTAAAGTAGTATAGTGTGAGTAATTGCAGGTTTAAAAATGTTATTAGGAGGAGTAGTTTATATCGAAACTTTATCGTGCTGTTTGAAACCAGCATCCGTAACTCTCCTCGTGCAACAGCAAATGCTTGCCCTTCTCCACAGAAGAATGTAGGCTTGCTTTATTGTACAGCAAATGTTCTGTGGTGCATTATTTAAATTAGCATATAATAGAAACCTAATTGCCCACTAGGGCCCCAAGCTTTAGCTGGTGGAGATCAATGTGCTTCCACTGAAGGCAGTGTAGCAATGTTGATTTTCACCCCTTGAGGATCTGGCTCAGCAGCTTGTTTCTATTCCAGGCATTGTTAAAGGAGATAGTGTGTTTAGAATATTAAACTATGGCATTGTCAGAGATAGTCAACTCAATTTATGTGCAAGTGAAGAGAAATAAAGCGGTAAAACCATTATTTTTATCTGAGGATTTCAATTTACATTGTCGATTATTCATATTGACTGATTTGGTACAACAGGGAAATCATGAGCGTGGGGTCATCTTGTTGTGGTTTTAATTTCCTACGTCTGTAGTTATCTAATCCTCTCAGTGTGAGCAGGCATGATTAGTATTTATTTCTATTCTGTGTGCCAGTGCCCTGGGCCAGGTTCTGTGCTAAATCCAAAGTGACTCTCCTACTTAATTGGCATTAACTTGTGCTGCAATAGTATAAATAAAAACTTGTACTTTCTGCATAAAGCCCCTGCAACTCCCCAAACAGATTTATTCTACATAGATGTTCTGCCCCCATGTTCAGGCGTGTGACAGATCTGTTTGTATTTTTTATTCAGTTTGGAACTTTTTCTCCCAACGTTTCCGGAGTAATACTTTGAGAAACACAGATCTGGAAAGAATCTGGCTGCTCGTTAACCGTTGAGGTGCTACCAGGAGCCTTCTTACAGCCGAACCGCTGCTTAATAAACTGCTACAGTAAGAACAGCAGCTCGCTCTCTCTGGAGAGTCAAATACCAAAACCAACAATAATTCTTCACTTTGTCCGATGGATTTTACAATCATTTGGAATGCTTGCTTAGAGAAGCTTATTTTACTTAATGAATGCTCCATTCAGGAATAGGGAAACTTTAGGGCTGAGCCAAGCCAACAGTTCTTCTTTGTGGAGTTTGTTTCCTCTCCTTTCACTTCCATTATTCTCGGCAGACCTCTGGCTGCTCCCCCACTTTACCTCTGTTTCCATTTGTCCTCAGGGAGCTTTGGATAAGCAAAGTTGTGCTGTGAGTTTTCTTCCGAGAGTAGAAATGGGGGAGTTCTGGTTAAGTGTTTTGGGTCTTTATCAAGAACAGTGTAGTACCTGACTGGGGTGAGCCTTTTCAAATAGTACAGTGCTAAAACTATACACATTTGGAGTTGCCTGGCGTTTGTTCTGTCTGTTTTCTCATGCATGCAGGGCACAAGCGTAGAAAGAAACATCAGCCAGAATATCTTGAAAGGGTTGAGAGATTATATTCATCGTTCGTGGTAAGTTGTTGTATGGCTTCCCTCAGCTCTGGTTACAAGGTTGTTTTCCTGTCCTGACAAAGCTCATTAGATGGTTTGGGTTGTCTTTGGGATAAAATGGTTGCAATGATACAGGTGCTGTTTCTAATATTTTTTGTCTGACTTTTATGAAGCCTCCTTTTTTTAAGGGAATACAAATCTAATGCGTTCACTACTTTCCAGCTTCTACCTTTTGGGGTGATTTGGCCTTTAGAACCTAGTGTTAACCATGTAAAGCAAGCAGAGTTTTGAGTTTTAACCTGTCAAATGTGTTTAGCAATAGGTGACTCAGCCGTTTTATTCTGCAGTCTCCCGTTTGTACTCGTTTTCTACCCAGCGTGTGCATTCTGCCTGGTTTTGTGGGACACGGGATTGTCTTCTCATTATGGTGCTGCCAGACTTGTTTGAAAAAGATGTCAGTGTTCTCTGCTTGGGGTTTATTTGGTGCCAATTTTGCAATTTGGTGATTTTTATAAATGAAAGTAATAAAGTATTAGGGCGTTGGTATAGATGTTGATGGTACATCAGCACATCAGGTTCCTTTGTTTTCAGCACTGGGCTTTTCAGCTTCAATGTGGGGTTAGGTTTTTTGGTTTTCACTTGAAAGCATGGGAACATATTGAATACCTGTGGCCAGAGAGCTAACGAGTCATCCCATGTTGAGGAAAGGAGGCTATCTTAGAGCCAGACACCAGCTTTGTGTTTATCTCCATTGCAAAGGGAACAAACATTATGGTCTGATGGCCAAACACGATTGGCTTTATTTTCCCTGGGTGGTAAATCGTGTTAGTTCATGATGTGAACTCCTGTTACTCTAGAGTGTGTGAGCCTCTGATGGCATAGCAGGTTTTCTCACTGCAATAGGTTAGATGAAAAGCCAAATGGACTTTGAGAGCAGCAGAACATGCCAGTAGCTCCACGACAGTAGATCAGCTTCTTTGATACGTGCTGCTTTGCTTGTATTGTTTTACACCCCAGAGTGGCCACGGTGGTACAGCTCCTACGCCTTGTGCCTTTTTGTTAGGGAGAAGCAGGATTGCAAAGATAATGGGTGAAGGCACTGGAGCATTCATGGCAATAATTTCTAAGAACTGGAGATAAATAAGCAGGCAAAGTTGAAGACTTATCTGGGTGGGGGTATTAGCATTTTGAATACTCTCTGCACAGATGCAGTTATCACTTAATTGACTTTACCTTAGGGAACACTAGAAAATCGCTTTGCAGCCGTAAAGGAAAAACTGCTGCACATAGTCCATAACGATTCTGCTCTGCTGTATGAGAATCCGAGGCCGTTTTACAACAGATGTCACAATGGGGATGGAGAAAGCCTGCCATAGAGCTGCCTCTGCGCAAGATCCCGTGTGACAGTCAGCATCTTGCCCTTCCTTTACGTGTATTCTCGTGATTACTGCCCTTAGCTTGAATCACAGCTGCTACCTCACCTCTCTCTTGACACAGGAGAGAGAGTCGTCACCACCGATCTGAAGGAGTGGGGCCTGTGGTCTCCAGGGGTTGGCTGCTCCCATACTGGTCCTTTCCCCAGAAGGGCAGTGGCTGCTGTAGCTGCCATCCTCAGCCTAAGGCCCAGCTTATCACCCACAGGACCAAGTGGCAGCAGCTGGTCCGTAGGTGTCTCTGCCACACACACCTTTCCTGTCTGAGAGCCAGAGCCTGCTCAGCCTCCCTCCCTGTGAGCTTGGAAGGCAGCGGAGGATTCTGCCTTCAGAGCTGCAGCAATTTGTGCTACAAATGGGGCTGTAATTGACGGCTCCCCTGGGAGGTGAGCGCCATGTGCAACATGGCCATTCACCCGCTGCACACATGGCTGCCCCCAGAGCTCCCCGCCCCTGGGCTGTCCTGCTCTGCAGCAGGCTGGAGCCGGGGGGGGGCACTGCTCCTGGAGCAGATGGAGAGGGCAGGGACACGGCCCCTTCATTCTGTCCCATTCTCTGTATCATCGAAGGAGCAATTAGGAACCAGAAGACCAGTTTTTGCTTTGTTTCTAAACTGGCTTTTCAGTCTTCTGTCACAAACAGGGAGGATTGTTTTGAATTTTAAAGGATTTTTATGAAA
>VZTM01092866.1:0-10683 GCA_013400555.1 Jacana jacana | reverse complement strand
GGAATTCATGCAGAATATTAGGACTCTGTGAAATCTTAATGAACAGTTAAAATATCAGCTAAGCAGGTCCTTCTGTGAAGCATTTTAAAATTTATTTTCTATGAATAAAAAAATACAGTTAATTTATAATAAATCAGTTATTAAAATGTAATGAAATGTTTGATGTGGACATCCAGAAGGAGATTGCAAGGCAGAAGGACTGCTGGCTCAAGGATTTGGATTCTACCCTTCCTGAGCACATCAGTAAAACACAAATCTGAACGTATTTGACAAAGTCTGTCTATATGGAACTCATTGCTGAATTGGGGTAATAAATCTGGGTAATGCACTGGTGATAAAAACGTTCTCTTTGAACTACAAAATATTATTTTGTTCATGAAATAAACATGAAATATGAGATGAGTTGCCATTGTATTAAAATAAATCAGTGGGAACAAACGCATTTTTTTATTACCTCACTTGATCTTAGTGAAAATAAATTCCAATTAGTGGATTTATACCATATAAAGTCAGCGTGTAGGAAATCAGCCAGATCTAGAGTGTCCATGGCTTGGGGGGATGTGGGGTAGTGGTGGTGGTTGGTTTTTTGTTCTAGTTTGGTTTGGGTTTTTTTCCCCACAAACCACTTTGAAGTTAATATCCCTCTTTGATACTCAAATAGTTCACTGTTCCAGAAAACAACCCAGCCCACTAGTAGTTGTGATTTGCATGTTTTGAAAGTATTTTCCTTTTTCTATCCATTATTTTGAAGAGTTTTGTGTATTTATCATAGAATTGTAAATTACTGAATATTCATATGATAGCACTCATCTACAGGAGTTGAAACTAGCCTTTAGTTTCTACTGTTGTTTCTTCTCATAACTTTCCAAAATTATCTTTGTGAGTTATGTTTTGCCAAAGAGGTGAATTTGATTGCTGGTTTCATACCACTTTTCTGACTCACAATCCAGTTAGCTCGAGGTGACAGGTCTTGAAAAATGCTCAATGCAGGGTAAGGTCCAGTGAATAATTGTCTAATCAAATAGACTTCCAAGAAAAAGGCAAAACTAAACTAAACTAAAATCAGTAATACCTTGAGAAGAGCTTCAGTAGTATGTGCTCCTGAAAGAGAGGAGCTGTTATCTGTGCTTTCCTTTTTATTACCAGCCAAATCCTTTCCTCCACTTCATCACAGATGTAGAATAATTTTTCTTCACAAAGCCATTGCAGTTTTTCTTCAGCCCATTTACAGTTACAGGTTTACCTCTGTAAGGGTTTAAATGGCTGGCTATGTGCATGAAATCTGTCTTTTAAATCTTTTGATGCTACTGCTTCATAGGCTACTTAAGTTACTAAATATAAACTTAGCAGTGGTCTGCTGACATAATAAGACTAATGAGAGATGGTTGAAAAATGCAGGCAGCTGTAGGAGTAGCTGGGTAGTTTAAGTGGGGAATGTTAGCACTCTTCATGGAAAGAAGGAGCAGTATTTTCATTTACATGAAGTGTCTTTAATGACACTTTAAAGACCCCTTTTTGCAAATCCGAAGAGAGAATAGTTTCCTGTAGTTTTAGGTGGGCTGCAGTTCAAATATCCACTATTCATACTACAAGTACTGTTGAAATATTTTTTTTATTATTAATTCCAGCTGCAGTATTAAGAATTTGAAGGGTGAGATCTGGGGAATGGGGTGTTTGAACAGAGTGTGACAAATGGGTTAGATGAAGCAATGGCTCATTAGCACTTTTCAGCAGTCTCTTACAGTGAAACAGAAAACAGATTAATACGATGGAAAAAACAGCATCCTACTTCTCTTCAACCTGGTATTGGGCTAATGCTGTGTTTGAGCAGATTTAGTTACAGAAGGGCTCTGCTTTGCTTCTGGAGGAAAAGCAGGAATTCATGTTAAAGGAAATATATTTATTATACTTTGTTTCATCTGCTTGGCCTAAACACTGAGGGGTGGTTGGGGGGAATCCGTCTCCAAGGAGGTCAGAAGCTCTGTTTTTCTCTACCTTCAGTTTTCCCAGCCATTAGGTGAGTGGCAGTATTTCAACTCAATTTTAACACATGGAGGCAGCAGGCCTGTAGGAATGATTCTGACACAACCCAATTAGTTTGAACTCAAAAAGGCAGGAACAGAAGCAGAAAATTCGGGCTTAAAGAACAAATCCTTTGAGGCCGAAGTGTGAGCCCTGGCTGTGGCTGAGCGCGTACCACGTAAGCAGTTCTCTCTCACTGCAGAAGTGCTTGTAACGAGTAGGGGGAGAGAGAGGGGAGCAGGGTTTGCTGAGATAGTGTTGTTTCTCTAGTTAAACACTTTGTAAGGTCTTGAAAAAGATTGCTGTCACAGTGTATGCAGTTGCTGACTTTCTCTTTTGAGGGCACTGAGGGTGTTCTAGATTTGTACCTCTCAAAAAAAATTCAGAATCCGGTCCCTTCTCTTGCTTTTTTTATGCCGCTTTGCATATGCGAACATGAAAGAACTAACATACTAGTTCAGACCTGAGGTCCAGAAACCCCAGTCCTGGCAGTGGTCAGCAACATATGCTGGGGGAGATAAGAAACAGGCACTCCTTTTTCTGGCACATCCTCCCTGTTCCTGGCAGCTTGTAGTGACTTCCTGGTGGCATTGGTCAGGTCTCCGGAAAGGATGGAAATCTATAGGGCTGGAGTCTGTCCCTGGGCCCTTTCCAGACAGGCTTGTGCTTGTGAGTCACCAACAAAAAGAAATACTTTCTTGTGTGTACAAAAAATAATTTATCTTACAGAATGTAGCACATGAAATACTATAAATAAAAATGAACAGTTCTGTGTGTGCAAGGATTCTGAGTATTTAGTTCACTTTGATTTCCGTAGAAACATACAATGAGGCAAATTATTCCTAGTGTGACACAGTAATTTTTCATGTATGTATTTCATATTTCTCCCAGCTTCTCTACTATGCTTTTTAAATAAAAGTGCTTAAAAGTATGTTCAGTGTCTGCCTGAATATGGTCTAGCATTAACATCCTAAGAAAAAGTATTTGTATCCCTTTTGACACAGCTCAGCAGCCAATATCCAGGGCCTCATTCAGATCCGCACAGGGAGTAGTTCTTTGCTAAGTTTTAAAGAATACCAATACCATCCTGTTTCCCAGAATACTAGAGAAATTAAGCAGCAGGAGCTGGGTTCCAGTCTGTCTTGGCTGGGGGTCTGTGCAGCTCCCTCCATTTCAGTCTCCTGCCTATTTTCCAGGTTTGAGCTACTACTATTTACCCCAATGCCTCCAATTCTCTGTTTCTTTCTGCCTGTCCCTGTAATGTTGCTGGGCTGCATTCACTGTGTTCCCTCTCTGCCTCAGTTTCCCTTACAGCAATATTGCAGCTCCTGCATCTGAGTTTCTGTTCCAGCCAGTCCCCCTGTGCCTGAAAGAGCTTAACTGCTGCTCGCTGTTTCCCGAATGAAGGACGTTTCTCACAGCCACCCGCCTCAGGGAGGTTTCGTTCAGTCCACCCAGCATGACCAACATTATCTTGGTCTGAGGTAATGCAGGGAGTGTCTCACAGAGTACTTGTGTTCGTGTGTTTATGGTCTCTGACAAAGATTGATCCTGAAATGAGGTTAATTGAGCAAAGGAAACTGTATCGGGACCCAACAGCGGTGTGGAAGTGCCTGGAGGGATGGGAGGAAGGTGGTGGGTCCAAACTCCCCTGGGGAATGGCAGGTGGTCAGGCAGGGGACACTGGCCACAGCTTTAGGGCTTCAAGCTAGACCTTGGGCAAAGCATGTTCAGCATGGGCAGAGGCTGCCTGGAGGGTCGGGGAGTCTTCAGCCTTGGGGGTCTGCAAGCCTCAGCTGAATAAAACCCCAGCTAACTGTTTTTGGCGATGGTGCTGCTCCGGGCAGAAGGTTGAACTATGCAAGCCCCTGACATCCCTCTGTGAATGTATCCCTGGCTGAATCATGATGAGAATTTCATAAGGCTTAATAAGAGAACAAAATATTTTAATCTGTGGCTCCTCTGCGAGTAGGAGTCACGCATGTACTGAGACTAGGTGTTTCTAGTCAGCAGGGCTGGAGGGCAGCACGTGTAGCTTACACAGCCCTGCTGCTTCTCGGTGAGAGCGTGAATGGGACTGCCCCAGCAGCTCTTTCTCATCAATGACTGGTATGGTGAGTCAGAGCTTGCCTTATTTAAGCCAAACTATCTGCCAGTTGTTCCCCAAACCATGTTTAAATAAAGGGAAAATGAAACCACTTTCTCCCCGTGCTGTTTTCTGTGTGTTGTAGCCCAGTGATGAGGGTAGAAGTAGCAAATCCACTTGTTTGCGATCCCCAGCCAGGTAGTGAGAAACAGGCTGCATTTCTGAAATGGGAAGCAGATGAACTTTGTAGGCGTGCGTTTATTCTCAGGTAGGCACAGTCATTTTA
This sequence comes from Jacana jacana, assembly GCA_013400555.1. Lineage (NCBI taxonomy): Eukaryota > Metazoa > Chordata > Aves > Charadriiformes > Jacanidae > Jacana > Jacana jacana. The sequence continues at coordinate 6,289 of VZTM01092866.1, read as the reverse complement.
GACCAGAGACTTAGTGATACAGAACAAATTCATACTGTGACTGGCATTGACCTAAATAGAGCTGTGCTGTTGAGTTTCTGTCTGCCAGAAGCTGAGCTGGTGCTGCAAAGGCAGAAAGGTCCCGAGTAATGACCGGTGCCTGCACGTCTCCACTGGTGATAGCTATTGAGATGTACATCTTAATCTCTTTAGAAAGACCTAACAAGTAGTCTTCCTCTTCTTACACGTATCAAACACTGAGCTTTGGTTTAGGTGAGACTAACATTTTCAGAAAGTATCTTGGATTTTTGTAGGTTTTGCAGGAAAAGTAGGATATGACACGGTTCAGTCACACGTGCTTCTGAATTTACATCATTGTGAATCTGTTATGAATTAGCTGCAGAACTGATGGCTTCCAGAGTGGCTGCTTACTCAGTGTGAATATAGTTCACAGTGCTTTTTTTTTTATTTCCTTTTTTTCTTTCCTCACTCTTCACTGAAAACTTTACCAGTTGTTGCTATTTACAAAGCAGGAACTTGAGCCTTCATTCAGCTCTGTGCCATTGGCCAGGCAGCTGGAGAGGAGGCAAACTGGGTGGCTAAATTCCTGAAGCCCATTTCTGGGCAGACTCTGTGCTCGGTGTTTTGCAGACACCGGGCTGCGTCTGTGGGAATTTGCCCAAAGAAGAGGAAACGGTCTCCCACTGTGGTGGCTGTTCTTTGGTTCTTCACGCCTTTCAGTGCTTGTTCCGTGCTGTGCCTCCTTGCTCTCTGTCCCTATCACAACAGAGGCCCACTACATGGAGAATATAATACTGCTAAAAGATAGAGTTGTAGGGGAGGCAATCTCTGCCTCAGCCCCTTTTGTCCCGGTTTGAGGGCAGGGCAGATCCCACGTGCTGCCTGAGAGGTTCCTGCTTAAGACTATGGTAAGATCCACTGTGAATCACAAAGATAAGTAAAATGAAATGTGAATGATATTGAGATGGATTTGGACTGAAGATTCTTTAAAATGTGGTACTTCTTAAGGCTTTAAAATAAATATATCACCATTATAAAGCATGAATGCTTTTTGTTGGTTTCTCATATTTTGCAATAAGGTCTATTTTCATTACTGGAAGACATTTTTTCATAAGCATTTGAATAGATTTTTCTTTATTCAGTGAGTTTTCAGCATAAGTTTCCTTTTGTATTACCATTCTCCTAATTAGTTTCCTCATTTTTACTATGGTTTTCACACTTGATTGAAATCTGTATCTTTTAGTCTCCATGGGCGTGGGTCTGATCCCTCAGACTTTCTGCTAACCAGCTCCTGTTGACTTTGGTGGGAAGTCTCTTTAGAGAAGACTTGCAGAAACCAGCCATATAATTGAATCCATCTACTTCTCATGAAAAACTCCTGTCCAATGCTCAGTCATTCCGAAAACTTCTGAAAACAAATGGAGTAAAAGAAGAAACAGTGCTGAAAGAGACCACCCAAAGTACTGGAACCAAAATCAGCATTATCCCTCTCCTTTTCCTTTGTTCCACATACTCCCACATATAGGAAGCAGAGAAAAGACCACAGGATTAATAATTGACAAAGATCTTCTTTAATAACAATTTTTTTAAAAAATGCCAAAAAGGGATGTTTGTGAAAAGCTGCTTTGTAGCAACTTTCCTCATGTGAAGAAAGGCAAAGGGTCCTCCTTTTCCTGGTGTTGATCTACAGCAACTTGGTCTTAAGCTGATTTAACAAAGCAGTCACATTGCAGTAGAACTTGCTGTTGTCAATGTTAGATTGTTCCCATACGTTCTGCCTAACATCTGCTGGGTGTGTGAAGCCAAAGTTTCTCCTTTTTCTGTAGGCATTCAGAGCCCTTTACTTCATAAGGCAATGTCAGGATGAATGACAGGAAATTAAAGTTGAATTATTTAGCTTTGGAAAAGTGTACAGAACAATACATTATTGAAGAAACTAAAGTAAACGAAAGTAGCTGCAGGTGGTCTAATCTGTCCTCTGTGTACTTGGCCATGCATCCCCGTGTGTAGAAAAAGTGACAATGCCAGCTCTGAGCAGCAAACATTGCAGCTTGGTTCAGAGGCTTTTGAGCATTTTTTTTGCTGCTGATAACAGAACTTAGATAACAGGGACTGCACAGCTTTGATTACAATGGGAATTTGTCAGAGAAGTTTTAAAGCAGCTGAGAGGAAGTTTTGGCAGGAGCGCTGTCACACAAACACGGTTTTTAAATAGCTGTAAGCCGTCAGTGATTTATCTCTATGGGTGCTGTTTAACAGCAAGTGTGGATGCTCGGTGACTCTTTCCCAGGGAACTGAGGGAGAACATGGTTGGCTTTCCAGGCACAAAACTGAAACAGTGTGAGGGTACTAAGTGGTTTTGAGGGGGTTCCCAGTGGTTTTGACAAGCAATTAAGCTACCCTAACCATTTACCGTGGTCACTCACCCTACCATCAAAGTTTGGGCACTGCTGAAAATAGCTCTGTGGAAGAGCTTCAGACCACCTTCTGTCAATTTGAAGAGCACAGTCAAACCAAAGCACTTGAGGACCTGCTGTCACAGGAATGGTAGGGACAAACAGGGATAAATGCAGGCTAACATTTATTTAGTTAATATTATTTCAGGTCCAGTCAGCATCCATTGCATCAGAACAGGGGTGCAGCCATGAATATCATCTGGGAATGTCCCCTAATCCAAGCAGTAAAAGAGAAGGTACCAGTCTCCATTTCTTTTCTTTTTCCCTTCCAGGAGCCAAGGTCAGCAGTCTGCAATCCTTTTTAGCTGCTGATTCCTAGTCCTTGGTCACACCCAGCTTAGAAGGGGCACCATGAGGAATACCGAGAAACTGTAGAATTTGATGGATCCTTTCAGGAAAATTCCTTTCTCAGCCTGCCAAGCTGCTAATTGCTTAACTCATCACCTAGGAAAAGATACAGTCACCATGGGTTAAGGAGAAACGGGGAGAGAATATGAAAAAACCTTGAACAAAGTTTTAGCTGACTATTTTGCAGCCAGGTTGTGTGTGCAGTTAAGCAGGATTACTGCTGCTGAGCACCGTGACCAGGGAGGTGGTTCTCCTCCTTGGAGGCATTTCTTCTTCAGCTCAAGCCTCTCCCAGCTCAGCTGTTGCTGCACTGCACTGCGTTTTACGGTGGGAGCGTATTCTGTGTCTGCTGCTGAGACCTGTGGTTTTGACAGCATCGGTTCAGTCTTCCTCAGAGGCCTTGGCTCTCCCCCAGCCGAGTCTGCCCCCGGACAAGTGGAACAGCACAGATCCTGGCTGTTCTCCTGACTGTCTCTGTACAGAACCTACTCTTCGCCTCTGGGGAAACGGGGCAGGGACTGGTCTGCAGAGGTAATAAATGCCGCTTGGAACGGAGTGTGAAGGAAGTTTAACTTAACTTTTGCCAAACCGTAGCTTGATTTCTGTGCGAGGCTTAAATTAACTGTTGCCAGACCTTTTCACTTTCCATTTCTTTTCAATATAGTCATGGGAAAACATCCTTCACCACGAAGCCAGAAGTATCTGCTTCCTATATGATGAAGAGGGGCAGTCTCTATGGGTTTCTGAGACTTCTTTTGTCTAAACGCTAATGTATGGAGCTCTGGGGTAGAACTGTATTTCATTACACCTTTTGATTTGTTAAGTTTATGAAAGCCTGATGTAAATTATAAGTATTCTCTAACTGAATATAGAGAGCAGTTAATTATTAATAGTAGGTAATAGTAAATCCAGGTGAATTATTATCTATGCTTATTATGTCCTTTCATTTAACATATGCAATTCTCTGAATGCCCACAATGGCAACTGTGTGTGCGTGTATTTGTAGTTCATCCTATCTTGAATTTTTGTGGACTACTGCCCTTTTGAAAAAGTCAAATCCAGCATTCTATCAAAGACAGTTTCTGGAATATACTGGAGCGTTAACTTGCACCGATCTAGCTATGTTTATGTAGGTTTTGCATTAATTCATTCCTGTCTTCAGAGACAAAATTATACCTGGCAGAGGTTTAGTACAAGTAACCTCTTCTTTATATATTTTATGAAATAAGAAAAAGAGATGACACCACTGTGCTGCTGCTACAAGAAGTTTTGTTTTGGAAGTGTTTGTGGTTGGGTTTTTTTTTAAGAGTCTTCCCAGAAATGACCCTCATGCCATTTGTGCATTCAGTCCTGCAGTAGCATTCATGAGAAGTGTTTGGGGGTTTGTGGTGTTCTCCTGGTTAATGCAGAAACACTGGCACATCCAGAAAGTTGGCAAAAATAAATGTAAGCATGTGGTTTTGCCTGGACAGTGATTAAGGACATAGATTTATTTTAACTGCGTGGTTTCCTGATTCTGATTTTTTTCATTTTAAGACAGTCAGTCACCCGATGACAGACAAAGTTCTTAGGATGGGATTTTTAGTCCCTGTTTCTTTAGGGGAAAAGCAATTGGAGCAAATAAACAAGATTTCAATACCAGCTAGGGTTTATATTTTCAAAGTGAAGTGAATTTTCACGTGCATGTGGTGGTTTCATTCATGGCTCTGGTCATTCACCATAGTGGTGAAGCATAGTTACGAAGCATCATCTGCTATGCTTTGGGGTAAAAGAGACAGAAAATGTCATTGATAAAATTTGATATTATTGGACTCCTGGAAAGCAACATGAGAAAATAGGCTACTTCAGATATAATAGTGCCTGAAATGGAAAAAAAAGAGTACAAGATGCAAACAATGGAGCAGAGCCTGTGAGGTGGGAAAGGAAGAAAAGATCTGCTCTGCAGGCTGGAGGGGGCTTGCTCCGCTTCCCACTGCTGGCCCTGCTGAAAGGGACTGCTGTTCCCATTGGAAAGCATTTCAATCAGAGTTTTTCTCTAAGGGGTTTCACCTGTATTTCCAGATGAGATAAATTACTTGCATAATTTCATGGATACAAATTTTTTGTTTGTTTAAGACTAGCATATCATTATGGACTCTGGGATTTCTAAATCTGGAACAGGAAGAATTCCATGTGAATCGCCCTTTGCCATTTTTCAATATGGTTTGGCAGTTAACATTTTATGAGATAATAGCCTGCAAAAGCATTGGAAAAATAAGAAAAATAATGACTGGAAGTAAACCATTTTAAACCTTTCTTCTAGTTGTTGGTTCCCATGGAACGCTGTTGATTTCTTACCATATGATTTTATATGTGTGTGAGTTTATATTTATATACACACACAATTTTTCAGTGTGTTACTGATACAAACTATACATGGTGAATAAGCACACTTTTTACTTTTTCCCAGCAATACTGTTCTTTTCAACCTGTTGAAAAATTGCTTTTTCTATGATGTCTTGTGTTCTGTGGAGCCGGATGAAAAATAAAGGTGGGTGAGCCCAGTGTGAGGCAGCTCACTGTGTGCACAGCAAAGGGTGCCATCAGCATCCCCCATGTGCTAAAAAACTGAACAGATTCACACTGAGAGATTCTATGATGTCCAGCTCTGTTCCCTTCTGTCGCTGGGGAATTCTCATGAGCAGCACTTCGTGTGAATCCACTCACATTTAGTAAAAGGCTATTTTTCTCTTGAATATCTCCTTACACTCTTCTCTTTGCTCGTTTAATTATGTGGGCTCTGACTGATGTGAATCAGAATAGAAGCTGTTTCAATGGTAAAAGTTTAGTGACGTGGCAGTGTCTCTAAACAATTGCAAAAAAAGAAGGTATGGACTGCATTAATATTGTTGTGTCTGAAATGTATAGACACAATGGCAATGGTATCTTATACAAAACTGTATTTCATCTGTTTTGTTGTCAGTGCCAAGAGGTGAACAAGGTGCTTTGATAGTTCATTTCTGCTGACTTTTGCAAGGCCTTGGTCTAACCTGAAGAAATTGTAACTTTCTCTTTAAAAAGCTCTTTATAGATGCTGATAGTTTGGGAAGGTATCTAACAAATAGAGTGTACTTTACCCTATATAATTCTCTTCCTGGTTGTTTTATGTTTTGGGTTGTAGCCTGAGATGATGGCCAACTTTCCTTTTCCCTTCATTGAATACATGGGAATCCATTAGGTAGTAGCATTTCGCAAGGCAAGGTGTAATGTGGGGATCACCGGCAGGAAATCCCACACTCAGATTATCTGTCACCGCAGTAGGTGCTGGAAATGATTGAAATAGGCACACACTAACAGTTACAAAAATTCAGTGAGTTCTGATGTCCTAAATAAGAATTTTAAGTACAGGAATCACAGATTTGGCTTCTTTGAGGATATATCAGAGACCTTGGAGAGGTTGGGTTCTGTTTGTAGCTGTTCATCATTCCAGTGTTCAGTCACCCTCA
>VZTM01092865.1:0-10058 GCA_013400555.1 Jacana jacana | reverse complement strand
TTAAATTAAATTAAAAAAAAAAAATCATTCTGCATATGCTTTCTCTGCACAGAGATTTTAGAATATTTTATCATGTCTCTCAACACCACTCAGTTTTACCGGTAAACAAACATAGAAGACAGATTTTTCCAACAAAATAATGTGAAACAAGAGTTTACATCTGCAAGAAAACAAGCTTTTTATTTTTAGATGTCTGATTTTAGGCAGCTAGTTTCAAAATTTCCACCCATATAGATGCCAAGTAGTTTTCTGAGGTCACACACTGAGTTAGTGACAGCCCTGGTGAAAAAACCCAGGCATCCTTGTCCTTAAACTCATTATCAGAAGGCAAAGAGAAGGAGCAAATTGCATGCTCTCCAACATACCCATGCGGGAAGGAAGGAGGCTGAGTCAATTCCAGTGGGATTTCAACGTGCACTAGCAAGAAAGGCAAATATTCCAGTTGTGATACACTGAGCTTTAAACAGCTTCCAGCAGTGAAATGGCAGTCTCCCATCACACTTCATTTAAAGATTTACTTAACAACTTTGTCTTTCCTTAAGCTAAGCTCGGTGTTTGCAAAGCTACAGGAACATGCAGCTTCCCTCTGCTTTTCCACACTCGAAGGTAGCTTGGGAACTTGCTGATACTGACTGCTTTCCCCTGACTTGGCTTTTAATTCAGGCGCCAGGCAACGGATCCCAAATGGATAACATGAAGATAAAACAGTTGGCAGACACTTGACTGTCATATGCTTTCTGTTGCCAAGAAACAAAATAGGACCTATTAAAATCATCTCATTAATTAACTTTTCTATAATTCTATTTTTTATTGGCATCTTGTTGGTTAAGCAAATGGTTTTTTTTCTTTCAGAAGGAAAGTGTGTTAAGTATCATCAGATGCTGGCATTAACAAATCTTTACAATAAGTAACTTAGGGCCAGGTCTTCTGCCTCATTATGGTTGATTTTGCTACTTGATACTTGAAATACACCTGTTCTCTCTGGGAAAGATGATGTCAGTGGTGGGATCAGTTTACACAACCTGACAATTTGAGTCCGAACTCCTTGTCACCTTTTTTCCTTCAGCTTCGAGGAGTTACTAAATGATGTACTACAGCATTGAAACCCTGATCTGTTGTTCCAGTCATTGCCTTTAAGAAATTTACTACAGCATTTTTTGAATGGTCCTGGTTTTGATATAAGTTAGTTGCAATTGTGATCCACTTGTCAAACAATTCTCAAGGAGAAGAAAAATATTTACATTCCCTCAGTGGCAGAATAATATTTACATTATTAATTTTTTTAAGGAGGACTCTTAACCCTCAAAGAAGTCAGCTAAGACCTAAATGAAAGGCCTGGCTGACAGACTAACTCACAATGAGTAATAATTGTAAAGATTGTCAGAAAGCAAAAAATCAGTCTCTATAAAAACAAAACTAAAGCCTAGGCCTGTAAGCAGTGTAATGAAAGAAAACAAGTGATGCTGATGCAGGTATCTTGCACATGTGGATATTTGCTACGGCCAGGTAAAGCAGAGTGGGAATGCAGGAGACCGCTGTCAGTGCACATCATTGCAAGCACAACAGCAGTTTTTTAAAAAAGAAGATGGTTTAAACAGTGCCTCCATTTCTCCTGTCCACGTTTTTCTTTAACGTCAGTGACAACTTTTTCTAATGTTCTGAGTGAGGCAGGGTTCTGCTTATGCCCTGCAAAGAGACACAGAAAAACAGGGAAGTAAAAATCATTTTCTCTCTGAAAACCCGCATGATAACGTAGAAGTTGGCGGCCCACAGCATCAGCAGTGCAGGCAGAAGACAATATTGCAAATGTTCTTCTTCAGCCCCAACACAAGTGGCATTATCCATGTCAGGATTCTTAATACAGCACGTCACAGCTGGCTGCCAGCTCAGGAACTCCCAGGTCTGTGACGTGACCCAGCAGGATATGAGCAATACTCCACGTTACAGGTTCCTGAGACCATGCCCACTCTCGGCAACCGCCTTCCCACAGCACCTGGTGGGGGTCCTTGAAATGGAAGTTATTAAAGACATCCCAATGTCTTTGGGATATTGCATTCTTTTAAGAATGAAAAGAATATGCTAATGCATAAAGCGTTCTTTTTTTATAAGAAATGTAGGTGTGGCACTGAGCAGAAAAACATCATACCCAGATGGAAGGAATGGATGCAGCTTTCCAGTGTATCAGTTCAGCTGCCAGCAATCGCACACAACCACACAACTCCTTACAGAACCTGATCAAGTTCCAACCTAAACCATGTAATGTTTACAAGTTCCACAGGAAGGCTGGTGTAGGGATTCATCTTCTTCTAGTTCCTCTACTGAATGTGTTAACGGGATATTCATAAATTTTTCTCCTGTGACAACATCATCCTCTAGTTGAAGTGGCTCTCCTCCCTTCACAAGTGTCATGAGAGGTACATTGTCTCTTTTTTATGCTGAAGCAACACATTCTTGTTTACAGACCCACTCGCCGCCATCCTGTCATCAAACAAGGCATCACCGCTCTTCGCTGCAGTCATTCATACAGTAAATTCCTACCATACAGCAAAAAGCCTTCTTAGTCCCCAAGCACACAAAGGCCTCTTAGTAAAACTGAATTTCAACCTATTTCTATGATTTGCCCTAAACTCCTCTGTACAATATGCCAATCCCCACTTGACACTGAATATGCCTCCCAAACCTGTGTCACCAGTACACTCCATTAGCAGACCTCTCCTTTTCTCCCGTGCCCCTTACAACTCGTGTATGAACTGTAATCTCTTCCACCTTAATCAGTAATTTCTCGAGAATACATACTCAAGCTTAGAAATTTGTTCATGTTTCATCTGCAGTGTTTTATAACACTATGTCAAAAAACCACACCTTATCAGTCACCCTTGCACTAAGCTGTTCTGCTGGCTCAACTCAGGTCAAAAGTAATCATTTTAGCCAGAATAAAATAAATAAATAAATAGATCAAAAGTTTCAGTTCTGCCCCTAAGAATTTCTTCAAATGAGCATTCAATTCAGCTGACATCCTCTACATTTCCAGAATAACCATGGCAGCATTGTTTTAGGAGGAAACAAGAACTGTAGCCATTTTCCTTTTATTTCAATAAAGCCTTCAGGCTTCTACTGAGGGTAAGATGGTGCTGGGCTAAGATCTGTAAAAAACATAGTAACATTACCATTCCAGTTGAAACCTGACCAGGTGAAATGATGACTGCTGGAAAGGAGACAAAATTAGGACACAGAAAGAAAGGAATTAATTAGTCTCAATTTGCAAACTACAAAACAGTAGCAAAGCCAGACAAAGAACCTAAAGGTCTCAGAACAGGCTAGGCAGGAACCGACAAGGTAGTTTTTCAGTTTTGTTTGTTTGTTTGAATCACAGATGCTCCTGATGGGAATATTAAAAATGAGAACAAATAAACAATATAGTCCAACTAAAAAAAGTCTCTCTAGGATAACTATTGCCTAGGTAAATCACCAACACAGCTGAAGACCAAGGCTCAAAAATCTGCTACAAAGGGCAAATCTGAAGAAGTTAAAGGCTTTTGTAGTCCTCCATGTGCTTTAGATATAAATTACAATCGATAGGCAACAATACTCTAAGACTTCAAATGATGCCATATACCTCTTTGGGTTTGTTTGGTTTTGGAAGGCAGTTTTTATCACAGCCTATTGGATTATATTAAAAATTCTTGCATTAAAATTTTATTACCACTGAAATTACTACATATGAGATGTGACTCCAGATCCAGAACATATTTTTCTTGTCACAGTGATTAAAGCAAGGTGACACAGAAACCTAAACAAAAAACATGTTTTTCCAACCTTAAATTCAACTCCTGTCTAGTCAATAGCCTCACTGGAAACATCAGGGTGTTAACCAGTAGTGAATCTGAGTAAATAATGTTTGGGTGGCTTTGTGTTTTTTGTTGTTGTTGTTATTTCATTACAACAAACAGAGAAAACTGGAAGTGCCAGCACCTCAGGAGTATCTGCACTCAGTTTATCTAAAATATAAGCAGTAAAGAAGGTTAAACAGTCAGAAATAGGCAGGATTAAAATTGATAGAAACTGTTAGATCAAAAGAAATGGAGATTTATTCTTTTTTAAATTCACATTCAGATGCTTTTGTACCTGCAAGTTCTCTTTGGAAGTAGGGCAATGGCATTTGCCTGCAGTTAAAATGCATAAGGGTTGTCTCACAGAATCAGCGGTTCTATTTATTTATTTATTATTTGTGTTTCAAAGGGCAGAAACTGAGAACCATGTCCCACTGCTCCCTGCCAGATCTGCCCAGAAGTTCCACATCGCTACTGCTATTACTCGGTGCCTCCCACATTGCAAAGCACACGCAGGGAGAACAGAGAACACATCCAAGTGCGACCCCTTGCTCGGGTCTGTCCACATTTTCTGCCAGAGCAAGCAGAATTCCGGCCAGGACTTACATGTGGGACAAGAGATCAACGATATGGAAATTCACATTGACCATTGCTCATTTGTCAGGTCATTCACCATCCAGAGGACAGGGCTTAAAAGGAAGAGCCCAGACAAGCAAGACCAATGGTTGGGGAATAGAGAATGAGATCTTCACAGATACTCTTCTGGCATCACATTGACCTTTATGGCTAGTGCTGTATTTACAAGCAGCCCACTGATATCCTCACTGTCCCTTAAAATACGAGCAAGGATGAAAACATTTCAGCCTAAAAAAAATAGAGCCCGTTCCTACCAGCTGCAAACTACAGACTGCCAAAGGGCCCGAGCCCCTATCTTCAGCAGTCCACTGCCATCAGATTCCCAGTCTCAAAGGACAATCACAGAATAAATCCAGCTGGAAGTGTCCTTTGGAAATGTATGAATACCTTTTGCCCAAAGCAGGGCTACTTTTAAAACCAGATCAAGTTGCTCCGAGCCTTTTTCCTTCAACTTCTAAAAATCTCCAGAGATCGCACAACTTCTCTGAGTAATTTTATCAAGGGCTCAGACATGCTCGTTGGGAAAAAAAAATTTCCTTAGATTTAGTCGGAATTTCTCTTGGTGCAATTTGTGACAGCTGTCTTCTGCCCTTTCTCTGTGCATCAAGGAGTCAGGGAAGGGGGATATAGAGAAAACATAGATCTGTTAGGTAGCTGAGGCCAGCAATTGTGTCTGTGCTATCCTCCTCTTCCCCAGCTCTGTACAAAGCCAGTTCTTTCAGCTTTTCCATGTAGGTTACAAGCCTCAGACCCGCAGTCAGCATTCTGCTGCAGTTGCTCATTTGTCAGTACCTTTCCTGCACTGAAGGGGGGTGGGGGTGGTAAAATGGTAAAAAACCTGGAAACCATTCCAGAGGAAGCCCCCAGTGCTGAAGAGAGGGGAGCAATCACTTCCCTTGACCTGCCAGCTGTGTTCTTGCAAACCTTGTGTATCTTACTCCTCTCTGCAATAAGCTTTCAATGTCACAAGGACACACCACTGACTCATATTCAACCTGCCCTCCAGGACCCATTAGGCCTTTTCTGCAAAGTTGCCATCTTTGCCACCAGCTGCTGCCAGTCTGCTTGGCTGTCCCATCCAATGTGCCAGACTGCTTTTGTCTTTGCCAAACATGCCAAGGTCCCTGTTGGCCCACTCTTCCGGATTGTTTATGTCCTTCTGAACAGCAGCCCTGCTCTCTTTGGTGCATTGACTGTTTCTCCCAATTCGATGTGATCTGTGGGTGTGCTAAGGGGCATTCTGCCCCACTGTCTAGGTCACTGATGAAGATGTTGAACAGCAGTAACTCCAGCATCAAGCCCTGAGGTACACTGCTTGTCACAGGCTGCTAGTTGAACTTCAGAATGTTGACATTTTGAGCCTGAAAGTCTAGTTAGTTTTTTCCAAGTCCTTGTAGTCCACCCATTTGGTCCATAACCCCTGATGTGACTACAAATACGCAATGGGACATCAACTTCTTTGTTACTGGCTTGGAGAACAGCAAGCACATTTAAGTTCAAAGTTGTGCCACTGCTACACACCAACTCCAGACAGCACAGGTTAAAGGGTGATCTCTACCAGGTGAAACTCATCAGTCATTTGTGCTAAGAAAAGCTGTTCCATCATTTCAGAAGCCTGAGGTGTTCATATGCACACATCCTAAATAGAAACCATCAACACTTGAGTCACCAACTGAGAATTCCTCCCTCTCCCCTGTATTACTAGTAACAGCTTACTCCTTTTGTCCATTTTTTTCCTGTTATATTCGTGGAAGGGATAACAGCAAGGCCTTTTAACACCTCATGCTCTTGTTATTAATTAATCCACTCTCCTGCAAAGAACAGAGAGCAGCTAAGATGTGGTCTATTTTTCCTCCTTAAAGAATGAGCTGTTCTTGTTGGCCATCCATCCCAGATGAATCAGAAAACAATTCCACCCTTTGGCATCTGAGAACCCATGGAACAATTTTATGAACAGAATTTAATACAAGCCAATGAGATTTAGCTGGCATTTAACTGAGCACTTAGTCGGCAATTTACGCACACTGATGACACCCCCACGCTAATTCTACTAATTCTTATCATGAGTTTCACATCATTCCATGACAAATCAGAAGTGAAAAAAAAAACCCACCACCCAACAAATCATTTGGCCTTTTAGCAGGTTGTTTCTGCACAGTAAAGGGAATCAAAAGCCTAACTCAAGGTCAACTGTGTTCAAAACAAATTCCACCTAGAGTAGATGTCTCTGATCAGAGATTTGAGAGGCTGGATAACACATACCTTACCGACACCTCCACTGGAAACACAAATCCTTTGTTCCACTCTCAGCATTTTTCCTTTTCATGTAAACACCTTTACATGGATCACATATTCTTGGAAGCTCAGTTTTCAGATAGCTTTCTTATAGTGTCACTAATTTTTCCAGCTCAGAACTATTTTCAGCTTCAGCCTGAATGCTATTTTTAATCTTAAACTCTGGTTCATTGCTGTTTTATTGTGTACTTAAAGATGCATTTTGGATTGTTCTCATGCTTTGGCAATGCCAAAAAAATTCTTCTGGTGATCTCTGGACTAAATTTATAATTAATATTCCTTTTTCCTCAACATAAAATACTAAAATAAACTATGGTGTCAGCCATCAATTTGAAAACCAAAACCACCTCAGAACCCTTAAATGCTGTATTGAGGTTTAGACTCCAAATTCAAAAGATGTCATTTTGTATCAAAAGATGACAGACTTTATTTTCTCCATCTCCAGGTCACCCATGCCCTATTCAAAAAGATACCAGAATACTTTATACAACTGTCTTTTAAAACCTCCAGCTGATCTGGCCATACCAATTCCCCCTCACTTCCCAGCCATTTGTCTCAGCAAACATAGACATAGTCCTCATTGTTATCACGAACTACTTTGCAAAGCAGTAATTCCTGCAATGCTAGAATGAGTGGCTCATTTTCCAAAAAGTCGGATTTAGATTTTTTAGATTAGACTTTTTAGACTTTTAGATTAATCTGAGAGTACAAGCTGCTTCCAAAGTAAATTACACTAAATGAGCTGGGTCATCACAGGAAGTCATTATTATTGTGTTCAATTATAATCATGTAAGAAAAGAAAAAAAAATCTAAGCTTGGGAATAATCAGCAGCACCTATGTCCTGATACACACTTCACCCTGTCAGAAATTACAAACGCCGCTCCTCAAAGCAAATGGTGTTACTTCTGTGTAAAAACCATACTAAAACCAGGAAAAAAACCCTAAGTGTTTCTGTCCTGTTGAAGCTGTTTAAAAAAGAAAACATTTCTAGTATATAATGCAGTTAAAGCAGCTGAAAATTCCTGGATCTCTAGAAGGCTGTGCTTCCTACACAGTTGTGCCATACCAGAATACAGGCTCCTTTCCAACACAAACACACACCCCAAAACCTAAAGGCATCTTCTTAGAAATCAAACCCATGCTATGAATAAAACTGTCGTAAGGCAATCTGATGGGACATGAGTTGGAAATAACCTTGGAAAGTGGCTCCAGTGCCTTGGAGAGGTAATTAACTGTCCTGTGCTAGAACTAAATGGTAAAGATGCTTGTTCCAGACCTGCTTGTCGTGATAACTCTTGTTGGCAGCTCAGGAGAAAAATATTCTACTTAAGGAAAAATCTACCTTGGAGAAGACAGTTCCACATCTTCCCTTAAATTAATTCCCACCTAAACTTCTTTCCTTGCCTAGGTCCCATTACATGCACATGCTGAAGCAGTAAGGTCCCTGCAAGCCAATACTCACAGACTCACAAACTAGGGCTGGACAAACAAGCTTTCGTTGTTGTCAGTCCAAGTGACCTCCAGGTTATGTCCCTGGTTGCCCCACGAGAGGACTAGAAGAAACAGCACTGTGTTCTGTGGTGGGAGTATCTGCTCCAGACCTGAGGACAAACACCTCTGCCTTTGGAACACATGAGAGAAGACTTAGCCTTCTTCTGAGTCCCCTCACGAGCAGCACCATGCTCTAGGAGAATGGTGGGCAGCAGAGAGCCATTAGCCAGCCAGGACCACTGCTGGCACACAGCAGCTGCTGACAGCCTGCCAGCAGGCAGCCCTAGCACTGCAGGAACAAAAACAACTTAATTAGCGGGCAGCCAGTGTCTACACTGACTTCAGCTCCTGGACAACTTCCACATAGAACTCTATGCAAGGGCTCAGCCCTTAGTCCAGGCTTCACAAACCAGGCTTCGAGGTACCAGAGTATTTTATGACTTGGTAGCGCCCATCAAAATGGAGACCAGCTTTTTATTTGTGGTCCTAACGCACCACCTCATCACAGCATCTCTCATTGCCATCATATTCCACAGCAGTACTGTTGTGGAAACAACCAATTCCATAGCAAAGGATTGCAACTCCTGGGAAGCCAATGCACTTAGCATCTGAGAAGATAGAAGAGAAGAAAACCACCACTGCATATCACTTAGAATTACCCCATAAAAGCTGAGGCTTTTTCTAGGCATCTCTGAGTATGAAAAGGGATCTCTTGGGCTGCTGAACCAGTGCCTGTGACCAGCACAATCCTTTAAGAATAGCATATGACAGGGCACTGAATTAGAAGAGACATTCAACCATTCTACTCCAGGCAGCAGAGAAAGGAGTCTGTCAGAATATTCTCAAACAATTTTTCCATGTGGTAGAGTGGCATAGGCACAGCTTCTGTGATGAGGAGCAATATTCTAGGTGTAATTTAGAGAGGGAACATTACAAATAGCTCAGAGCAGTTCCCATGCACACCTCCTTTCCTTTTTCACAACCTTCTTGAATTTAAAAGGGAAATATAGCCTTTTCAAAACAATCTTGGCTGAGTCATTAATAAGAACAGCAGCAACAACAAAAAATTACATGCTGCGACCAACCGACAGGGTCTGGCAGTACAGGAAGCCTTCGAGGCACAGAGCCAGACAACTGGAGCTCGTTGGCCAGGTGGTGCATTCGTTCCTTGGGGAACCTGGCATTAGTCTCACCCAGCAGCTGAACCACAGACTAATCCTGGCTTAGGGGCTGGAGAAAGTGTTTAAAGATCTGCCCTCCCAGCTGTGGGTGAAGGTGCCATATATCAGAGCCAAGGTAAAGCAACTGTAAATTACTGCACTGGGAGTAGGAGGTAGGTAACATTTATCAGATTTAGGAGTCGTCCGTGGTCTGTGATGCAGGCTCGAGGCAATGGTTTTGCACAGAGGAGAGACTTGGACACTGGGGACATGGCACTGTGGTGTAACACACAGCCTGCAGCCCACTGGGGTACTGCAGTGTCTCCCTCTTTGCAGTAATTACCTACTGTGGCACTGAGGACATGGAGCCAGGTAGATTAATTTTTGAGTGCTTGCAGTCGTCACATATGGATTGTAATGGGTTTTCTGCCTGCAGACATTTCAGAAAATTAACTCAAATTAACTTTTGGAAAGTATTACAGAAACAACTTTCCAGCCTTTTGTGGACACTCTCTTTTTTTGTAAGAGCGACCTTAATCAATTTCAGTTTGCTTATTACAAGAATAAATTAAGATAATCAGAGCCCCTTCAACTCTGAATTCACTTCTTTATTTAATTTGGATTTAATTGTTCCTATGTCTCTCC
>VZTM01046848.1:0-11706 GCA_013400555.1 Jacana jacana | reverse complement strand
CAAGTAGGCATAGCAAAGCACATAGAACTCTTTATAATTCTCATAACATTTTCATTCACAATTTATCTTCTGAACCAATTGAAAAAGAGAGAGTTTGGACATGCCATAGCAAGGAGTTGCACAGAAACAAAACCAGTTCTACAAAGAAACAGTAAAAAGTAAAATTTCTAGTTAAATAATTGCAACAATTTCATTTGTTGGCTGCAAAGTAGGAGAAATGCCAAAGAAAAGTTTATACATCAAGTTTCTAGATTACTCATACACACCAACTGTATCTGTATCAAATATCAATATCTATAACAATAGACTATAAATCCAAAGGAATAACTTTTTGTTTACTTGAACCCTCAAATCATATGAAATCCACGTTACTGTTTATTGTACAAAAGTTAAATTCTGCAGTATCAATCTAAAACCCTCCCACATTTTTTATCAGACTTATGAATTGACATAAATGTGATAAAATGGGACAATTCCAGATGCCTAAGGTCTTTGAAAACCTGGTCAACTGTAGGTTGGCAGTCACACAGACACACGCACATATCCCGGAAGGAATATAAACAACAACCAGAAAAAGGGAGAATAATAAAGCTCTTCACATTTGATTTTTTCTTCTGTTTCTGCAACCACTATAAGAGATGTTTTTAATCTTTGTTGATCCTCACAACAGAGCAAGGGACCTTAAATGCAGCTATAATGATATGTCAAATGCAAGAGTCTGGGATACAGAAAATATGTTTACTAAATACTAATTTTAAGGTAACGCCATAAGAGAATATATTCATCAACTTCAGTGCCACTATCAGCCCATCGTAAGTTATGCTCAGGTGTTTACAAGATCAGAAATTCAGCTGAAAGGAAAAACGTGTTTCAGTAGAGATAAGCCACCAGGCTCAGCACAGATTTCTTCACTGAACTTCTTACATCTTCACTGTATCAATGACAAGATGTTAGAGCCAGTTTCTGGTAGGCATCTTAACCTATATTATACATAAGCTATTATACCTACATGTGGCAGGATAAGTGTGCTGGTGGGATTCCACGAGTGTACTGACTTCATAAAAGTAAGGGGAAGTTATACTAGCAAAATTGATTTTTAGCTTCTTTTAGCACTGGAGACAGAATGAAGAAAACTAAGCTATTCTGACTACCACTTTTCTAGGAGATATCAAAAAACCCCAAAATAGGGTTTACATTATGAACATCTCAGAACCCATTTTTGCATAAAAATATACAACAATTAAAATAGGACAAATAGAACAGAAAAGCTACATGTGTATTGCTACTAATAAAGCTGCTTATTGTTAAAAGGCTTTCATAGAACTGGCTGCTGGGGTTCAATATTCAAGTTAAAATTTACAACTTACTATGTGAATGTTTAACGATGCAGCCATATATCTTTTAATGGTCTTTCAGAGGAAGTATCTATCATACAGTGAAATATATGTATACAAACGTACAACTATGTTGTTGTAAGAAAGAGGATATTTTAGTAATATAACAGGATGATTGAACTGACATTGCTTCCAGACACAAAAGACCCTGGGATCCTCACAAAAGCACTGCTGCTACCACTTTACATTCATAAGTACCTGTCATCATAATATCGCTTCCCATGGTTACACTACAACCTCTCAAATTCACATCTTTCTACACCTCCTGTCTCTCCATGGGATCCTTAGCACAAATCCTGAACAACCACTTATTCCTTTTTGACCATACTATAGGTGTAGTCCTGGACCTGGCATGGTGACATCTTGCCAGCTTTTCCACTTGCAGATACCCTCTTTCTAGGTAGTGCTGCAAAGATTTCTCTGTGAAACATAAAGAACTTTTCGTGTTTGTTTTTTGGTTTTGTTTTTTTTTTACCTGAGGTCTCACTATGATCCTTATTTTATGTGATCTTACTTTAAATAATTTTTGTATCGCTTCTTTTTGAAATATCACGTTTTTATCACTGTCAACTGATCAATCCTACATCCTGTGATAGGTTTCCAAAACACATTGCAAAGCAGCTTCCCTACATAGTGATTCAGAACCTGAATATTAGTCTTACAGAGCCAATGTATGTGTTTGGTTACAAATAGTGGAGTATTTCTCTAGTATTTACTTCAAAGGACATTTTTAAATACTTGTAAAGTTGGATTTGTGAGAGTGCTGATCCTTATTCTGTGAAGCAAGCTAGCATCATTAGGATGACAAAATCAAGTCTTATTGTGGCAAGAAGAAACATTATTTAGTGTCAACAACACGCTGCTATTGATTTGAACTCCTCCTTGCCTCACGGGTGAAATAACAAGCTCCTACACACAGACTCTCTAAGCATACCAATAGAGCAACGAGGCAAGAAAAATACTAAAAATGGCTGTATTAAAGATACAACAGGAAATATATGACTCATAAGATGTAAATTCTTTTATCTGTATGGAATAAATTGAAGAAGAGCTTAATATGGCTTCTGTGATTTCTATGGAGTTAGATTAGAACAGAAATACACCTTCCAATAATACACCAGATTTAGGCTTCCCAACCAGCAGCTCCTAACTGCTCAGCAACCTCTGTGAAACAAGCCAGCTTCATTTTCATTACCTAATACATTTACTCTTCACGTTTTTAAAATGACACCTTATTTTAGCATCCTGGTTGGCCGTTTCAGTGTAAGATGGGAACTGATTGAGCATACAGCGTAAATTATCCTCTCACATTACTGGCAGGATGTCTTTAAAACAGAGCTAAGTAACAGTCTGTCAACACGGATAGGTTCATTCTTTTTCTATTTCTGAACAACAGACTGCAATTTTCAGAAAAAAAAATCTATACCTTTCTTCTTAAGAGATACAAAAAAGAATAAAACCATAGTTAGTCACGCAACTTCGATATAAATACCACTTTGCACATTAATAGTTCTTTTTCTAGAACTTAAATTTGCAAACCAAAAAAAAAAAATGTAGTGAGATGAACTACTGCTTATGTTGTCTAATTGCACCCAAAATTCAAGCTGACTTCAAATACTTTTGTAGCACCGAAGTTAGCATGCTAGAATTCCACGGTCTATCTGTTAAAACATGAACAAAGTAACACACGAGGCATGAAAAATTATTTCAAGATAACTTCTTTTTAGAAATACTGAAGTGTAGGGAACAAAGCTATTTTCATACCACATCCAGAAAATGGATGAGGTGTGAAAGAAATCTCTTGTTTAATGTGACCTTTGGCTGTACTTTCACTTGTCATCATTATGAAGTAGCTACTTTCAGTGCCAACACATAAGCTGCGTTATATTACCCTATAACAGTAGTAGCACGTCTTTCAGGAAGTGTTTCATACTCCGAGAAACTGGTGGCAGAACGCATTGACAGCACTTACCTTTGTAACTGCTTATAATAGGTCTTATTCAACAATAAGACCTCATTTACACAAGGAAATAGGAGCGACTGTACTAAATTTCATAGAGCATGTCGCGTGAACCAGTATACGGTGAGAAACTCCCTCAGAGTTCTCAGCTTCAGTGAAAACATTCAAATAAGGAGAAATGTAAATTTCAGATTGGAACTCTGCCCCAAATAATAATATTCAGAGCTTTTGTTACTACACAGACCAAAAATACTGCATTGTTAAGATCTGCAACATACTTGACTTTTCTTTACGTATGTAATTAAGAAAATATTTCTGGAAAGCAAATGAATTTGAAATTCAAGTAAGAGTAATAGAACAAATAGGACAAATTTACGTTTTATACAATGGTGGCAAGCTGCAGAATAAAAATCAGTAGCTATCATTATCTAAAGCTGTTCATCTAACACCGCAGAGAAAAAATACCATTGATACATACTGTACACACATTTTTATCCATGTATATAAATCAAAGGAAACAGCTTCCTTTAAGGCAAGCATATGAAGATACTAAAGCAAGATACAAATTAAATATTCATACATTCAATATTTCAAAATAAGGAATTTGGATATACACATGCATAATTTAAGTTCTATAGTGAAACCTGTCTACAGAGGCCATTTCTACTGTATTTCAACAGCACTGAAACTTGAAATGTACAATGCAGCCTTTCCGCGCTGTGTTAAAACTTTAAAGTATATAGTAATTCATTTCAAGCACTAAACAGAATAAAGGCCACGTTATGCACACGGCTCTTTTGCAGAGGAACTGCTGCTCTGCCCTGTCCCCTACAGCTCCCAAACCAGGGCTGTCACTCACAGCGCTCTCCTGGAGGGTGGCTTCAGACCGCCCCGCCAGTCACTCCGGGGGAACTGAGGTCCAACAGGCAACTGCAGGCAAAAGGCTCGTCACTCCTGCAAGACTTATCCCTCCCAACTGACTCTGAGTCCAATTCTGATCCCAAGCACCAGTGTTCAACTCCACAGAGCTACTGCTCAAACATGAAGCCTAAAATTGGCCCCTTATGCTGTTTCCTTATGTTCCTGCACACCCCTTCGGAGAAAAAGATGAGATTTCAGACCTTTTTAGTTGGCAAAAGAAAGCAACACAAAACCAGGCTTCACAACAACACATTCTGCACTAGAAATGGCTCTTGGTAAGTGCAGAACCTGGGAGTAGTTTAGACACAACACCACAGAGATGCTAAACTCTTGGAGCTTATCAATTCCTATGCATGACAACAGCATTGTGGGGAGGAAAAAGAACCCCTACCACTTGCTTTCCCCCCTTGACAACTATCTTCTTCTGCATGTGTCTAAAGATACCACCATTACCACTATATGTTTACAACCTTTCTGCTAAAAAGCAGAACTCTGTATGAGTTATTAACATGAATATATTATTTTCTTATTAGAACTTAAATGCATTAGTTCAAGAGTCTAATTTAAAAACATCTATTTTGTCTGGACAAAAATATCTCAAGTCAACTTTAAGAATAATTTAAGAGTGCTTAATAAGGGAAAAATAGATCTATTCTGTTTCTACACATTTTAAAGTAAATATTTATCTTTGCTCCTTAAAGGTCACTCATTTGATCTTGACACATCTATGAAATAATCGAAGCAAAAGCTAAATAAGTAGAAAAGTGATATTAAGGAATACAGAGCTAAACAAAATTAGTATCTACATGGTAAATTACTTCATTGAAAACCATCTATGGATTCTGCAAAGAATATACTTTTGCCTTAGAGCTAGTACTTTAATTTTCAAGAACCAAGGAAAAAAAAATCAAAACTAGTCAGTAACAATGCAGCGTCGAAAAGCAATAAACTCAAAATTAAGTTATAAATAATTTAAAGCATGTCATGAAGATGTATTAATAATTCATCAGATAAATAATTTACTAAATAATCAAATAAATAAATAATGAAATACATAAATAAATCAGCAAATAAATAATTCTGCAAAATAACCTAAACAATAAGTCACTAAAACAAATGACAAAGCTACAAAACTACAATGATTTTCTAAATTCTGATAGTTTTAAATAAACAAATGTATATAAACTAGATCAATCTTTGGTGGATAGAGAAATATTTTTCACTGCTATTGGTAAATTCCTGATTACACTGCACAAGGATACAATTTTAGATTTTACAAGAGTGCAGATTTTCCTTTGTAAATTATTAATATGATTGCTACAATACATCCTGCTCTGTATTTTACAAGTAATCCCTTTATGTTGCTCATTTTCACCCCCCAAAAATGAAAATCTCTTTACAACATTCTTAATTCACATATTTCTCTTTTTTCCTGGGTGCAGTACTTACAATACTGCAATAGCCTTCTTGGTGGGTCTCTTACTGTCTTCTGCAAACCTTCAGAAGTTTTGCTGCAGGGGAAAACCAAGTAGAATAACCTTAATTATTACAGATGGTATCTCATTCATTAGCGGATGACAACATTTTATTTGAAAGCGCAAGAAAAGCTGTTTTATAATTCTACAAAGCAACTTAATGTGAAACAACCATTACAGTTTGCAGACTACCAAAAGTTTTTAGAAGTCTTTGGTGGAACGAGTTCAAGCAGACTGAGGCCTGTTTCTTGTATTTAAGCTGACACACAATCTGTGCAAACTGGCACTAATTCAGATGTAAAGACAAACCATGAGAAGGACAAAATACTTGGCTGACATCTAATGTTATCCTTGATTTTGGAAGTTCATAGTCCTTGAAAGAATACAGTGGGATCATTTAATATCCACTACCTAAGTATATTCACAATTAAAGCAAAACACTGCACTCCAAAGCCAACACTGGCACCACAAAGGTCAAAATCCATTCATCTCCTGAATCAGTTTTCATTCTCCATTTATTTTAACAAATAATATTGACAGCCACCATAGTTGTGTTCAAAGTGCTATTCTGTAAATATAGCAGTTAAAGAAACGTGCCAAAGTGTAATCATGTTATCAATTTTTATTCATCCTGTCAAAAAGCTTTATTTGCTTTCTTCCATAACACACATTACAGGAAAGAGGAAGACACGGTGTTATAAAACATGCCACTGACATGGATTCTTGATCTCTGTGTAGGCTTGTAAAACTGAATGAATATACCAAATCTGAGGTTATGTATTGCATACATGTATGGGGTTTTGCTACTTGGTTCAAAGGAAAACAGTATGCAGTGTTGTTTCTACTGGTAAGATCTCAAATGGTTGAGGGTGTTGCTGTATTTCAGCATTTAAAACCAGAAAGGATAATTTACTCTTAAAACTACCTGGGCACATTATATTTAACAAGTCTCAAATTCTCTTTGGGGATTATAATAAGGAAACACTTTGCTTAATCATAAATTTTATATTTATCTTGGCTAAACACCCTCCTTTGGATAGACTGCCATGTTTTGTCAAGAAAAATCAACACAGTGGAAATGAAGTACTTGTTCTGTTGTGTGGTCATTCAAAAGAGTATGTAGAAGTAATGTAAATGCACCAGCGCTGCTGATAATTTCACGCTCTCATACACTCATTTCAATTTGCTTTAAAAAGGACTATTCCTCCTGGCTAAATATAGTCATCATGAAAAACCATACCTCCCCTTTGAGCTAATAACACTGAAAGCCCCAAAACACAAGAGTACAAAAAACTTCTATATTTTAAGGAATCTGAAGCACACTTTTCTCAGAGTACATGTTTTTGAGGTGAGACAAATGGGACTGGCTTTTTTTCACACTTTTCACTCTTTTGGTGCCCAGACTTCTGTTTGAGAACAATTCATTCCCGTACCACACCTGCGAATCCCACCCACCCCGAAAATCCATCATACATAGCCCACATTCCTCTTTTTTTTAAAGTAATGGATCCTTGTAAAAGCCATATATACCTTCACACATTAAAATATTTTTCGGATTACTGGAACATACAATAGCAAAGGAATCATCCTGACCTTCTGGAATCACTTTCTCTAGGAAGTACCACTTAGTCATAAACCATGCATCTGCTGCTTGGCAGTCTCTGACAGCAAACTGATTTTGCACCAATGGGTTACAGCACAGCTTAAACTGTAATTACAGTCACCGATGTCTCGAAAACACATTTTTTCCTCTGTTTTAAAATTTGCTTAGGTTTTATCTATTTTCATGGCCCTCTCATCTATGGTTACAGAACTGAGCTCCTCACACAGCTATTTCTGTCCAAGTTAGAGGGTCATAATTCCTTCCTCAAACAGACACATAACTTGTTTAAAGAAAAGACACAAACCACCCAGTGACCAGCCACCTCCCTCCCTCTTCGCACTTGAATGCAAATTCCACCCTACGCAAGAGGTAAAAGACGGAAACTGAATTTGATTCCGTTTCCCTGTTTGGCCAGCTGGTCCCCCCCCCTCATCCCTCAAACAGGGAATAAGTGCCTTTACTAGAGCGATCAGACCAAGGCTAAGACTGGTCAAGGGCAGACTAAAGCAAAAGGCAGTGCCATCCAGGTGCACTTAACAGAGCAAGAATACCAGGAACACGTTCCGGACTCTGCCCATGCTGAGAAGCTGAATGCTACAAGAAGGACCCCTTGCTGGTACTCAAGTTAATTTGGGTGATAATGCAAGGAAGTGGATTGTACCACATACCCGATATTTCAGATATTTACAACAGCAAAACTATAAATAGAGTTACAGTAAAAATCACTGAGCCACAGGATCTTTGATTCTCCACCTTGTGATACTGCCCTCATCAGAAAGTTCCTTAGTTTGCCAGATGCAATCAAAATCAGATCAACAGAAAAGATCAAGGGAAAAAAAATCCACAACTTTCCAATAGATTATTATATTCAGGAACTTAAATAACACCTAAATCCTTCCCAGGTAAGATGCCTCATTCCTCTGCCACGCTTCCCTCCTTCTACTTATTACAATTAATCAATTGAATTAAAAATTATGTGTTTGGTCCAGTCCACACAGAAAAATACTTTTGTGACTCAGTACAATACTTATTTAAAAATATTAACACATCTCTATTTTTTATCACAAAAAGCAAAAACATGCTTGTTATACTTATTGTGTACGTCTAACACTTGTAAAAGTAACGTAGTCCTACTATCAGCTATAGGATAATTATGTGTATATTCCTGGTAAAAACTTTGATTATTTCTTCAACAACTTTTTAGCAGCTTCTTCCAATTGTCTCATAGGGAAAAAAAAAATTAAAAGTATTAAAACATTCAGTAAAACGTTGAATCTCAAACTACTGAATCAACTGCTCTCAATACAACACATAGCTCATTTAAATGTTACGACCCACGTTTCCTAGTCGATTTTGAGATAAAAACAAGCAGATTACTAGCAAAGGTTTATCTCAAATTCCCACATGTACAGCATGCCACATTAAATATATGCAAATCAACCTCTTTCTCCTCTAGTTTTTTTTGAGCTGACAACTCATATGACCTGAAGCCATGGTTAACGATTACAATTATTTGACTTTCATATTTATACAATCAGTCATCAGATATGCATGTTAATTGATTTTAACAGATAGTTTTGTATTCTAATGATCAACAGTAAGCCTACATTTTACCAACCTCTTGATTTATAAGAAAATAAAACTTCTATCAGTTTTCACAATTAACCCTTCAGTGTATTGATTTCCAGTATTCACTGTGGACTTCATCATAATATGTTAACCTGGAAGTACTCCAAACGATGGGATCTTTATTTTGATAACAAAAATTTAACTTTTCCAATTAAAGACACTCCTCTTTTGAGGAACACAATTACTACCTTATTTAAACAATGCATTGTCTATTAATTGTCTAAGTGATGAAACATAATAACTGCTTAAGTAAATGGACTGGGCAAAAATTAATTTACAGTTATCTCATATTCATATTTTGCTAAAATTATTTTCTCTCTTTCAAAAAACCTTAGTCATGCATTTCTTGAGTCTAATAAGCCCTCAAATGTCATATACACGACAAAGTACAACCCTACATGTAAGAACTTATTTCTCAAGTAATAGGCTTAACGCCAAAGCATTCCTCTGTTGCCATCACAAAATGTGTTACTGAATAGGTTACATTTTTTTTACGTGGCTGAAAATTTATTCTTTGCAATTACATTTTTATTTCTGGTGCCGTATTTATTAAAGCATCAAATAGAAATCTACAAATTGCACAGATTTGCATGCAAAGGACTATTTTTAAGTCCATACAGTGTGAAATCACCATCTTACAAAATTCATGGTGGTTGTTCTTTAAGGATATTCATATAAAAGAGGGTGGACATTGCATCTTACTCTCAAAAAAATCCTGTCTTATTCCATAGAAAGGCTCTCCCAATTTAGGCCTTAATCATTGTTGGAGTAAAGGCTTATGCTCCCATGTTGGTAAAGCAAGAGTGGCCCAATCCCTTTCTTAGTGTATTTTAATACTTACATAGATATTTCAATTCCTGCAAGATTCAGAATCTTTCTACTTCCTATAATGAGTGAGGTGCTGAGTCTATTCATCTTTTACACAGGTAAACACTCCGAGTTCTGCTACCATCCTCTTTTTGGCTGTCTGCTCCAATTAATTTCAAGTGAAATATATCCATTATGAGAATTTGAGATACATCCTCCAGAACAAAAAGCAGCATAGAGACATTAGAGCACTCAGATACATAATGCTGATTCAAGTTCCTAGGGTGTATCAGTGACAGTAGAAACTTAAAATCATGCTACCAAAACCATGAACAAGCACCATAATCTCTGAAACACTGATTAATGGAAATCTCTGATTTTTAAAAGGTCTTGGATTCATGCTGAACATAACATAGAGGTACTGAATACACGATAGGATTCTATTGCTTTCTTAGTAGTTATTTTCCTTAACCTAAGGTTTCTGGCATCATGGCAAATACCGATGATGCAAACAAATTCTCTTCAATCTTTCCCTTATTGAAATACCTTCTCAGGATTCAACAGATCTTGGTTTCACCCTAAATATAATGAGAAAATCTGGGGGTCTGCAAAAAGGAGAAATTCATCCACCCTAACCACTAACTCGAGTTTTAACACCAGAGATATCAAAGCAGAAAGCACCTGTTTTTTTCCGGACAATGCAGTGCTGCAAGTTAACCACCCTGAAGACTACGAGGTCTATTCTTCTGAAGCCAAGGCAGACTTTAATATAAAGGGAAGGGTAAAGTAAAGATCTTAAAGTTATATGTGAAACTCCAATATAAATGGTCAGAAAAAAACAGCAGGAAATAAAAGTATACTGGGAAGAAAAATCTACGTGTAAAGATCTAATAAACTTGAAAATAGATATAATTCCTAGACTCTAAAAATGCTTGATATCCTCCACTTCTCTTTAAACTCGACAGTATTAAAAATTACAGACCTGGTCACATCAGCTATGGCAGAAAAATAGAATTTAACAACTGCGTAAGTATGGGCTGACTGAGCTGAAGCAGTCCTAGTCCTACTCATAAATACAGCGCATTCAATTAAGTCACAATTCAAATCAACATTTTCTCAAGATACCTGAACTTACATTAAGGTGGCAGCAAACAAAGAAAATACTGTTTACAACTCACTATTTTTAAAAAGTACGTTAACTATTCAGCATAAAGATTGATGATTAGAAGCAGAATATGACTAAAAATACTCAGTATATTTATTAAAAACTGAGAGGAAAGAAAAAGAAGAAAGCAACTGATGACACTTTCTGATGGCAGCTTTTATGTAAAGAATTGCACCTACAATAAATTCCACAGTTAAAGGCTAATTTAAGGTTCTGAGTAGAAAGAAAACCAATAAAATGCGTTTTGGGAAATGAGAAAGCAGCACAGCTAGAAAATGTCCTGCTCTAAGACAAATGTTATGAGTGCAGTGATAGCATGCCACCATCCAGACCACTATGGCCAATTTGGATCACTCAGACTCTTAAGGCAATCATGACAGGGAACTGGGAAAAGAAAAGAACCCAGAACTACAGGTGGCTTAGTATCCATCTGGAACTGCTTAATCTTAATGACAAAAAATGAAGTTGAGATAAATGAAATATAGAAACCCAATTACTATCATGGCCATGTTCCACACCAAGATGCTCTTTTGCACTATTTTACATGTAAGGAATATACATGGAAATGGCATAAGTTTAATACAACTAGGCAGAAAAGTTTAACCGTATGTATCCAAATGTGGTCCAATTTATTCAGAAATCATCAGATAAGGGTTCCTGATGTAGAAAGTATAGTCTTTATGATGTTTAGTTAACTTCATACCAAAGACATTAAACTCCTTTGTAACCTCTTGTATAATGTCCAAAAAAAT
>VZTM01046690.1:0-11982 GCA_013400555.1 Jacana jacana | reverse complement strand
TATTAATAATTTTTAAATTAAGTTTTGAAAATTGAATTTTAAATCTGATTTGTACTGTGTTACAGTTACACTGAAACTTTTTGTTTAGGAGGCTGAGATGGGATTAGTATTTCGCAGTTGCTGTTCAAGAATTAGAACATTGCTTATAGTGCTTTAGAGCTGGATTCTGAGGAATGTATATTACAGCAAACTATACATGGCAAGAAGCTATTTAGTTAGTTAATTTCAGGTAAAAAAAATAAATAATTGTAAGCATTTTAAGGATTTCAGGAGTTTTTCTGAAAATTTGAATGTATCATACAATGAGTAAGAAAGTTGCTTTTAACAGAAGGGGGCAAAAAAGAGGAAGAGAAGGAAGAAGATAAGTCACAGCCTAAGACTATAAGGGAAAGGCGGCGACCAAGAGAAAAACGACGATCTACAGGAGTTTCGTTTTGGACTCAAGATGTAAGTAAACAACTGCTACTGCTGATTTATAGCCTTAACTTGTAGCAATATAGAATGTGCATACTGTATTCCTAAAACAGAGAATAGTTTAGAGTAATACAGTGTATAACTAATTGTTCAGGAAAAACTGATGCTTTTCAAGCTATGTATTCTCTGGTTTGAAGCTTTCAGGAGCAGAATCAAAATTAAGTCCAAGTTATGTTGATAATGCTAAAAAGAATTCTGAAATACTATAATACCTGTAACTTAATAGGAATTAATCATAATCTAAGGAAAAAAAATATCATTAAACAATTCTTTTTCTATGGGATGCATACCAAAGCTGTAAGAATGAGGCTCATTGTATATTACAAGTAGCCATGTACTTATATCTGAAAGAACTGCCATCAGATTAGAAGGGTTATAATTGATGTTTCAGCTGATTACCTCTCCCTTTTCTTTGTCATGGGATCAGTATGTAATTTTGTAAAAGCAAGATTTTCTTGTGCCAAAGGCAAATTCTGTTTCCTCCTGGTACTGAAAACATGTACTTTTTTGAGAATTTTAATCATATATCCTATGTCCAATTGTCATATATCATAATATATATGGCATCATATATCCATATATCCAATTGTCTTTGTACGTTTCAGTTAGGTATAATTCTGCTGCCCTTAGGTTTTCATACTGAAAGTCCAGCATGCCTGAAAGTTTCGGTAGGCATTTAAGCTGTAGAAGTAAAAGCTAATTAAGCTTTTAATTATTTTTCCTCTTTCACCAGAGTGATGAAAATGAACAGGAACACCAATCCGATTCAGAAGAAGGAACAAATAAGAAAGAAACTCAGGTACTTTTTAAAAGACAATTAGTTAATTAACTTTCTAACATGCATTTTGCTTGTAAAATTCCTGTTGCGGTTGGATTCAATTAAAAGCGTACATGAAGTAGAGTTCTTAAGAGTACTTGCTGAATAATAACTCATGGCTACAGTTCAGTACTGTTTCCCTTGCAGGATTTCATAACAATTTTTAACATAGTAGCAATGGCTAAAACTGATGTTTTTCTCCTTCCTTGTAATTATGTAGAATTAACATCCAGAAAATGTAGCTGCAGTTCCTGACACTTAGGTCAGGGACATGTTGCAGCAAGTTACTGGGGGAAGCTTTCAGTTTCTTCCCTGCAAAGATCCTTGTTCCATCCGCTCTGTTATTTTCAGGTAAATGATGTCCAGCCGCTTATGCACAATAATTAAAACCTTTTGAAATGAAACCCAGTGGGAGCAATAATGTAACTTAACAAATAATAGGAGAAGTTAATGTAATGAAGCATAGAAAGTTGAAGAACACCATGCATGTAATTTCTCCATTGAAATTAAAAACGGATTTCAGAACATCCTGTTTCAGTACTATCAGTTATGTTAAAACGCCAGTGGAAAACAGCATAATAAGCTTGATTTGATGATATGTGACAGTGGCATAAGAAGGGGTTAAAAGTGAAGTAGTGACTTAAACTGTACTGTGAAATGGTATAGCAGAATCTATTTCTTTTGACTAAAACCCTGGAGTAACACACTGCACAGTCAGGTTCATTACCGAGGAATAAAACTCAAATGAGGTTTCTCTCCTTTTTTATAAAAGCTTCCAGGACACATTTCTTAAATACTTAATTAAGAGATTGATTCTGTGCCACTTTGGTTTGCTGTACATTTTTTATTTCCATGTCTCATTAGCATATATGCTTAGTCTTGTTTCTTTTCCTTCTAGTAGTATACATCATTATCCTTAGATCTGTAATTACTTCATATTCTGTTCTGCAGAAATTCACTTTGGTAGAATGTGTGTGTGGTGCTCCTGATAGAAATTAGACTTAACATAGAACTGTAGCGGTAAATCAGGCCCAAAATTATGAATATGATGTATGATTAAAGGGGTGGGCGTCTTGGGTTGGGATGGTGGAGAAGTGTAGAATTGGCTGCCTAAGCGTGGCTTGACTTAGGGCTCAAAACATTCTCTTAGCCTGTACACAAGCCTGTACACAAGCCTGCGGTAGTTTGGTTTCATTCTAAGTAATATAAGTTACAACAGATTGGAGTTCATGGAGGGATCTGAACTAAATTGAGTGTGTGAACCAAGTTCACTGTCACTTAGTGACGTACATTGATTTTGCTTTATTGATATAAGCTGTTCTGTCACATTGGCTGCAGAAAATATGAAAACAGAAACTGAGTTGAGCAGCAAAATAAGAATTTCATGTGGTTTTAAGTTTTCTTTTCAAATTTTGTCAACCTAGTATGGAATTTCCAGTATAGTACCAAAATTGCAAAAAGTGTCCTAGCCTTGTAATTACTATAATACTATTAACTATGATATATCTTTAAATTTGCATGTAATTTCATCATTTTCATATTATGCTTTTGTTTCCTTTGCATATAAATGTTTTATCAGAGATTTAAAACATGATGTAGATTTCAAGTAACTTCCTCTCTTTGATAAAAAACTATTTAGCATTTACAGCGGTAAAGTGGGAACTAAATATATTACTTTGCCACTGCAGTATTTTGCCAGATTAGAAAAATAACAGTGGAATAAATCATGAGCATTCTAACAGGCAGTTGGTTCCCAAATCCATGGCAAAGAGTGTGTGGAATTTTTTTATTTCTTAAACATCTAAAGAAACTGCCCTTACCTTTTTTTTTTTGCCATTGCTAAATCTACTTTAACTTTAAAATGCATCTTTATTTATTAATGCATGCTTTATTGTAGATCATCATTGTTATTTGCTCACCAATCCCGTTCAGTTCTAAGACGAGAAAAGGAAGAGAGATGAATAAACTAGAATTATAATGAAAGGCATTCAGAAAATATTTATGTTTTCTGAGTCATGCTGATTATTTGATGTAGTGCTCTTCAGAAGACAGAAACTGTGGAAATACTGAAATTCTCTGTTTCTCCCTTATGTGGTGCTGCTGTTCTTTTTGCTTTGAGAAGCTACAAGCCAGAGGTAGAAGATGGTAACTATAAACTTCCAAGGGTTTGGCGGTTACTCAGGAATTTAAACTAAAGAGAGGAGGTCAAGAACAAGCCTTGCAAATGAGTGCATGCTACAAAGAAAATTAAAGAACCTTAGACAAAATAATTTCCATCCTGAAATCTTTAAGGAACCAGAAAAATTATTGTCTTTATCATCTCAGGTCTTTGAAAGAACTGTCTTGTAAGATTTCCATTTGTGCTTTCTTGTTCTTCAGACCAATCTTTCTACTTCTTGGCTGATTATTTGTCCATAAAGGAGAACTATTAAAGAGGAGTCAGACTTTGCTGAGCACTTTGACAGTTGGAAGTTGTTCTAATTTTCAGGCTTTTAAAATTCTGTTTAGGCTTTTAAAAAGCTGAGATTTTTTTCAATTTTCACAAATAATGCCATGTTACTTATAGGAGATTGCTCTTCCTGCAACAAGAATAGTCATAGAACAAAGCTGTAGGATAGCAGTTCAAAAATTAGGAATTCAGAAGATCACTTTGACAGCTGAGAGATTATAAGTAAAAAAGTGTT
The DNA here is from genome assembly GCA_013400555.1 of Jacana jacana. Classification (NCBI taxonomy): domain Eukaryota; kingdom Metazoa; phylum Chordata; class Aves; order Charadriiformes; family Jacanidae; genus Jacana; species Jacana jacana. The sequence continues at coordinate 8,007 of VZTM01046690.1, read as the reverse complement.
TCTGTGAAGACTGTTTTTCAGTTGATTGTATTTAACAAAAAAAAAAAAATTGAGTAAGTACTCTAACTGTGGTTTGGTTATAATGAAATGGACTGAAATTTTATTTTGCCACAGATCAGCTATGTGACTTCTGAAAGGTCAAAGCTAGCAATACTAGAATAAATGTTATTAAGTCTTCTAATTCTGTTGGAATAAACATGAGGAACTGGCATTATTAAATTAGTATGATGATTAAATGCTGTACTCAAAACTTGTTTCTCAATTTCAAGGCTGTGGCAGTTCTACAGAAACATGGATTTACAACAATAAGGAAAATTGCACCTGACATTGATGTTTTATTTCCATTACCAGTAATTATCCTAAGCTCACTGAAACGTGATGTGCCTGTCTAGAAGCTTAGTGTACCTTTTTAAATGCACAGTTTCTTTTGGGGCCTCCCTTATGGTCTGTATAGCCTGATGGTATAGGGTTAGAAGAACGTGTTATTTCAGGTTGTGTCAATAAGGATGCATAGGTTTTAATTTTTTGTTACTGCTTGTGTAGCTGTGGCTGCTCAGTCCTGCGACACTGGATGAGGAACATCCATCTCCTGTGATTTGGATACATGGGGGTATCTGTTGGCATAAGTTCTTCTCAAGCTTTATGTAAAGTTTGCAGACTTCTACCTTTTCTGAATCTTCTTTTTTTGTCAAGTGTCAAAAATTGTAACTAAGCTGAACTGATGGAAAATTGAAGGGGGAAAAAAACCAAAGAAAAGAGCTGAGACTGTGCTAAAAAATGTCTCAAATGTGTTTGTGAAAACTCAGGGGAACAAGAACAGGCACGTGCTTGGGAGATTGCTGCTCTTTCAGTGAGGTGTGGAGGCTGGAAGGTGCTTGAGTAGCAGGAGCAGGGCTTCACAGCATCCGGGGAACAGGAACCACTGATTCACTTCTGAGGATTATGGAGTCCTTGTCAAATTTCCCAGGTTCCCAGCCTCAGCCAGGAGAACAGGAGTTGGCTGTGTCTGTGATTTCCTACCTCTAGTTAATTAGCACTTTCTTGTCTCACCTTTCATTTGTTCTCTCCCTGTTTAGCTGGAAAATTTTGTTCCTAAGATGGTCCATGTGTTACTTAACAATTTGCCTTTCCATTTGGGAAGCCGTAGCACAGGAGGGGGATGGAGATCTGAGAGGGTTTCCCGTTCCCGTGACACCATGGGCAGCCCACTAGAAGCGAAGAAAACTAGCCTTTAGAAAGCATATTTGTTAAGAAATAGCACAGGACTGGTTTACTTCTTGTAGTGGCTGTTCTGTGTTGTAGGTAAAGGTTAAAAGGACCAGCTTAGCATTTTTCTGTACGCTGCATTCCTTCAAGGTAAAAAAAGAACACCTAAAGTCTTTACGGACAAAGCTGCCTCTGTTTTGTTGAGGTGGGAAGGAAGCAGTGAAAAGGGGGTTTTGTAGGTCATTGATTACATGGTGGAATTCTGTCATCTCGTGCTGATCTTACTTAAACAAGATAATGCAAGATAAGACTCGTATTTAGGTGGAAGTTAATCTTCTTGTCGTCGATAGCTTAAAAACTATTCACATATAGGTGTGTGTGCCAGCTAACTGTGACATTTTCTACAAAATCCCTTCAGTCCTCAGCATTATTTGAGCTCTTAACGGAAAATACTGATGTTTTATTAGGAGTGAGCAGGCTACAGGATGGACTTTTGATACCCTGGGTGTAGTCAATGCACTGCAAGGTGTCAGAGGGGAAATGGAGTACATTCTATTTTCCTCTATGCAAGTTGAAGAAATGTGAATTCCTTATAAAAAAGGAAAGCAAATACACCACCAAAAAAAAACCCTACCTGTGGGGAAGCCTTCAGCCACTGCGAGGTGAATGACGTTGGAGGATGTCCAGATGATAATACATCATTAGAGTTACTTGATTGAAATGTATTTACTCAAAAATATTGTAGTTGGAATAAATGATGAATCTGTATTAACCATTCAGAGGGGAAAAAGGGTTGTGTGACTGTTGAAATGCTTAGATGGGTACTCTCTAGCTTTTAGATCATCACTTCTAATTAAATTTTGTGCCTGTGGATTCACCTGGAATGAATTAAAGTAATATAAAAAATGAGATTATGTCATTTAAATTGGGTCTAAGAAGTACATCCTTATGTTGGTGGTATTGTAGCATGTTTCCCATCAAGCTATGTTGAAATGATGATCATGTATTTTAGATTATTATTATTTTGAACTGAAGTCATTATTATGTTGACCTTTCAAAACATTATTGCTAATGTTAGAGAAGAGGAAGAAGGAGTAGGGAATTCAGGGAAGAGTTCTGATGCCTTTGATACCAGGCAGGCAATTTGCAGCATGCACTGACTGCTGAAATGACTCCAGTGTTTAGGACAGTCCAGACTTTTAGAGTATAAAGTTAACGTCCTTGTAAATTATATTTTGGCAAGGACACTCTAGCACATACTTCTTTTCTGTTCCAGACATAACAGAATTGAAGCTTGACAGTGTTCAGATAACACATACCGTTGGATAGCATATGCATTTAACACAACTGTTTAGCTGTACTTGTTCACAGATTGTTATATATTTTATTTTATTGAATTATTAACTCCATCTCTTCTTTTCTCTCTTTTTCTCTCTCCCCCCCTCAGAGTGATAGCCTGTCAAGGTATGTGCGATTCAAACCAATTTAAAATCATTACACTTTTTACTCACGTATTCTCATTTTCAGTTCTGTATGTACAAATTCAGCTTAGCCCAGCAGTCAGCGGGATTTGAGCTTTAAAAGTGCTAATGATATATAACATTCCTATGAAATACGGTTGTAAGGCTACAGTACTGAATGGTTTTCCCCACGTATGGGTGGGATTCTCCAACCTGGGGGATGTCAGTGGACTCTGTATTTGTAGTGCGCTGAAGGCAGGATAGGATGCAGTGACTACAGTACTGTTTCCTACAGATTTTCCAGCTCAAAGTCAGCTTTTACAAAGAAGATAAGAGGTTCTTGTTGTGTGTCCTCTTTTGGAACACCCTACTGAAAATTTTCTAAGGAATCTCAAGAAAAGTACAATTTCCTTAAGATTTGTTAAGAAGGAAATGCGGAAAATAGCAATCGCTTTTTTTTAAGTTTTCCTTTGGTTTTAGACCTTTAGAAATAATTGCTGGGTTTTATTATGTTCCATTTATGCTGAAAATATTAACACTGGTTGTAATTTAGTAATTAATAGGATAAAGACTTTACTGAAGATGTGTTTCATAGACTGCTTCTCTTTGAACACTGGCATTCACATCAAAGAGTTCAGAAATCTCCCTGGTTTCTTTAATAACACTTGGGGAACTCATCTAGGCTGATATTTTAGAGATTACTTATTTAAACCCTTCAATTAAAGTAATAAGTTTTTTAAAAATAGGTCTTCTTTATAAAGAAAAAATAATTATAGTATCTAAGCTAATATAAAATCCCTTAAGATGTAAATATTTTCTTGAATTAAATAATTTAATTTAAAAGATTTCTCTGCATGGAAGGCAGCCACTTGCTTGGCAGACTGAGCAATTTGAAAACATTTGCACAATAGGATCCTGAAGTGCTGGGGGGATGCAGAAATTACGTTTGTATTGAAGTAGAAGACAGTGGCTTAACTCAGATATCGAATAATCCCATTTGACTGCTTTCTGCTGGGTAACGGCAAACTCGTAATGTTTGCCAGGGAGTGGTCTCAGCTTGAACGCCAAGGGAAAGGGAAGTAAGAGCTTTTCTTTTACAGGTATGATTCGGGGTCTCTCAGCACGTCTTCGGGTGATCGTTACGATTCAGCGCAGGGGCGATCGGGGTCGCAGAGTTACCTTGAGGATCGAAAACCGTACTGCAGTAGGCTAGAAAAAGAAGATAGCACTGATTTTAAGAAGGTATCTGGTCCGATAGTTTTGGTGTGAAAGTAGGACTTTATTACTGTTTTTCCTGCATTGTCTGGAAATACTCTCAGGTTTCATCCCAAACGCTGCTTAAAGGAACTCAGCTGAACGGAGGAGCAGAACAACCATTACAGCGGGGGAAAACACACCTCACTAAACTGCTTCTGGCTTTTGCACTTTTCTCCTCGAGGCAAGGGACAAATCCAGGGGAGCCAAGACCTGTTGGGGTTTTTTTTTTATGACAAATGCTATCATACTATTTTCTTGGTTGATTGTATCATTAAAACTGCTTTATACATATGGGAAGCCTTTTCTTTTATACATTTGCTAGCTTCCATATGTATAATGTAAAAATTCGTTTAGCTCTTGCTTTAAAATAGAAGAGGATTTTGCTGAAAACTACAGTGGTGTCTAATGTGTGAAGTCTGAAGCAAAAAAAAGGGTTTTTTTAATACATGTATAGTAATGTACATGCTGCCTGTGCAAAATTGCTTTGTTCTAGAAATACGTGATGACAGTTCCTTACAGTGATTGCTAATTCTAACAGCCTTTAAAATCTATAACTGATTTTCTATTTCTTAGATTATTAATGTATTTGTTTATTTACACGTAGTTCAATCATGTTTTTTACATTTTTCGGCTAATCTCACTGAATTATTATTTGGTATTTTTTTAAATGAATATTTTCTCTTAGCTTTATGAACAGATTCTAGCTGAAAATGAAAAACTGAAAGCACAGTTACATGATACCAACATGGAACTTACAGAACTTAAGCTACAGTTGGAGAAGACCACTCAGGTTTGTATAAAACAAAGAAGCGCGTACTTGGCTGACAAGGTAGATGAGCACACTAGAAGCACCTCAGGGCATGAGCTGCTCTTTACTAGGCATCAGCTTTATTTCTTACCCAAAGATGGGAGTGAAGAAGAGTATCTCTCCATTTCCAAGGAGAAATGAGCACAGGATTCTGGTCTCCAGCTGTGAGCAAAACGTGTGAGACTGCCTCCTGCCTGTTTGAAGTAGTAATGGTTCTGGCCAGCATCTATCTGGAACTTCTTTGCAGGGCTGGGATAAATACTTTCTACGCTGCTGAGCTTCTCTTCAGACTGTCAGTTGGGGTCGATCGATTGATAAGCCTGCTGGCAGATGGGCATAACCTGCCAGTTCTTCCTGGCTGGTTAGATAGATTTATCTTAGAACTGAAGAGCAAATAGTGCCACTCCAGTTAGAGATAACCGCTGCCAGATAAGAGTGCTGTATATGGTAATACCAAGTATGTACACAAAAGTTACATTTGTCCTAAATTGCTGTAGAAAGAGCGTTTCCTGTTCTCAGATTAGATTTCCTACAGCTTCCCTGTGTAGGTACTTAAATGTCTTCCATGTGTACCCTGTAAGTATCCGTGAAGTGCATTAAAAAAGGTGTTTGGTCTGTAATGCTGTTAGATAGAAATACCATATTACTCCTGCTTGCCAAAGGCTCTGTAGTGATCAAATTGCTTAGAGATGGTCACTGAGGAGGTGCGTGATAAATCCAGTTCATTCTTCTTTATTCTTCATTTCAGTGTTACTTCCCTGAACACGCTTTAAAATGCTTCTGAAGACAGACTTCAGACAGAACACTGAAATGTCCAATTGAATTGTTATTCCTCGGCTTTATGTTAAGAGCAAGTACCAATATCTTTATCCATTTTGTGTTTCAGAGACAGGAAAGATTTGCTGACAGATCACTCTTGGAAATGGAGAAAAGGGTGAGTTTCTGCCAAAGAACTTTTAAATACTCCAATTCGGGCTTTTTTTAGTTTGTTTTGCAGCCCCTGGCTTGGACATGTTTTAGTGGGAACAGAAGCCTTTCTTATAACTAGCATTTTTTAGAAGATTTGGGGATTTCAGATTTCAAAGTGGCAATGAATATGAGATGCTGTGAGATGGGTGGAATTACTCGTAGGAATTGCCTTCAGATTCCCTCTTGGTTCATGATGACCAAGTTTGAAGTCCCACTGCCCTCCAGGGATCTGCTGCTTGTTCCATCTCATCCAAAACAATGTTGGCACTCCAGAGCGTGAAGCAGATTCAGAGCGTCTCATCTTCTGATGCATTTCCAACACTCAGAGACTTTAATTTCCTCAGAGCTTTCCAGAGGCATGCATGGTGTTTAACCAATTATCATTAATAATGAAGTAGCTGTTTCTACCTCACAGACATGCGACCTTAGACCTGCTAATGATATAAAATTAGTCAGAATCTGTCTCCTTCCTTGTACCGTAACGTTTTTTAGGGGGAAATATGATACTGGGGCAGGAGGGGAAGAATGAGTAAGAAGTGTGGGAACGGGCATCAAGGTCAGAGGCAACCCTAAACTGAATGGGAAAGGAGGCATGTAATAAATCTGTGGAAGATAGGCTACAGGAGTTATTTCAGAAGTTGGGCACATGATAATTTTTGTCTGTAGTTTCATGCTAGTTTAAAATCCTTCCCTATAGAAGTTTAGTTCTGCAGCAACATAAAGCAAACTATCCTGGTTTGGTTGCGGTCCTGGCTCCATGACCTTGTCAGTGTTCCTCTCCCCTCCCTGATCCTGGAGTGACACATTAGGCACTTAAACAGCAATAAACAGCAATAAAACTAAATGGACTTTGACAGTAATAAGTGGTATGGCAAACATTTATTTGTCCCTGGTAAACTTCACATTCACTGGCATTTTATGTTTACTTTCCAGTAGTTGAGGTTGAGAAAACAAATTTTAGTTCTACAAACCTGTCTGGTTTATCCACAAACTTAGGGTAGATTTTATAGGAGCACATGGAGATGTAGAAATGCTCTCTGGCACTTCCAGAATTTCCATTAGCTTTATCTTCATAATCTCTCCAGGTAATTGCAGCAGCCTTTTAGCACCCATTTCTCCTTGATTTTTTGGCATCCTGCTGTAACAAATCTCATCAGTAGAAAAGTTTCATCAGCAGCTTTAATTGGTTTCTTGCTTGCTATCATGGCCACACAAGTGGACGTTTAATTAACTCATAGATTTAGCTGTGTCCGTTCCTCTGTAGGTTCCTACTACAGAGCATTCAGTACTGCACAGCTAGGCATTATTTCAGTTTTAAATTACTGCTTTGATTTTTTTCCCAGAATGGGGAATTAAATTAATGATTGCATTAAAACAATTGGGCTATATTAGAAATTCTTGCACCTTTTATTCTGTAAAGACATAGGCCAGCAGCAAGTGGAATAGAACAGAATAGCAGAGAATAGACTGTTTCAATTGGAAGGGATCTGCAACAATCATCTAGTCCAACTGCAAAACGTCTTTCAGAAATGATACTCTTCCTCAGTGTATGAGTAGGAAAGCTAGCAGGTAAAAATAAAGTAAAACTAGGGAGAATGCTGTATGGCTGAAACATGAGCTACACAAGATTTAGGAGATGTTCCTTGCATTTTATAATTTTAAACTTTAGGCAAGAATTTAAAACAGGAATTTACCTGTGATTCTATTTTCCTTGTTATTATTAAAATCTGGAGTTACTTCGAAAGTGACGTGAAGCAGCATTTCGAGCTGCTGGTGCTCAATAGCTGATCTCTGGAAATAAGCTTACCAAATTCGGGTCAGATTGGGGATCTTTAAGAACAATTTTAGAGACACCTTTTTGATGGGTAATGTAACAATATATATATGTAAAAGGTAGAAACATTGTAGAGCTTTCCTGAGTATACTTTTCCAGGTATTTGACTTCACTAAAATATAAAACTTAAGATGTTTATATAAAATTACATGAACAAAAGGGGAGGGGAGAAGTAAAGTGGTGAGAATAAATTGGAAGGAATAAAAAGCTGCCAGAGAAAATCCTGAAGGCATCATTGCACAACAACATTTTCAAGCTGAAACGTACCTTTTCAGTAAAGAAGCTGGGAACATTTATTAAACCTAGAATTTGCACAGTAATAAAACTTAGAAAATCCTGGCTTTGAATTTTAGTCAAACTGAACCTTCAGAAGTGGCTTTCCACGATGTGATTTGGTGATGCACGGTCAATATTGTTCATTTGAGAACTGTTTACCAGAAAGGGGTTGTTTCCATGGGGACGGGGGTGCAGAT
>VZTM01046659.1:0-10826 GCA_013400555.1 Jacana jacana | reverse complement strand
CCTCTTCCACAAACTAAACATTCCCCAATATTCTCCACCCTTTTTATTCTCCCGTCAAATATATCCTTCTCTTCATTTTCAAGAACCTTCCTAGCATGTTTGCACTGTGTTCTTATCCTTCATTCTCGCCAAGAGGCTGATTCCAGCCACCAACTGGCTATCTGTTGCATTTCTCCATGCATCCCTTTGGTGCTTCCTCCCATGCAGCCATCACACATGGAATGCCGTAAATGTTTATGTAGTTGTGCTTTTCAAAGCTTTCCAGCAAAAAATTTGAAACTCTTATGCTGCAGGTGTGCTGAGAGTAGTGTCATGCCCATCCTGACTGGTAATGACCTCTTGATTCTCTGCATTTTCCTGTCTGCTTCTTTGTATCCACCTGCCTGTTGTCTTGTATACTGGGATTGTAAAGTTTTCTGGGACCCTATCCTTTTAACAAGCTTCGCACAATCCCTAGTGCAGTGGGGTCTTGATCAGCAAGTAGGGCTTCTAAGCATGACAGGAATTTTAGACAAGGATTCTGACCAAAAATAAAGCAGTTCTCGCTCTTCTTCTAATATTGTGGTGCTTGTATTTGACAAGCTTTTTGGTGCGTGAGTAGCCAGGAAGGTTCACCTCCTCAGAACAGTTGGCAAGATTTACACCTGCAAAATTTAAGCATAGTTTAGGTGCAAGGAACCCAAGACAAGTTTCAGTCTGAAGGTGATGCCCAGGTCATAAATCTGATTGATAATCAGAAGAATTGTCCTGTCAGTAATGATTATGAAGGGTGTGGAAGAGAGGAAAACTTTTTTTTTTTTGGGGGGGTAGGCAGCAGAGCACAGTGACATATATACATGGGTTACAGGAAAGGAATCACTTCATTTTCAAGCTCTCTTGCTTAAAAGTGAGAAAAGGAAGAAGAAGATTCATAGCACGACAATTTGACAGGCTGCTCCGTGTTTGCATGAACATTAGACATGTGGGCTGTACATTAGACACTGCTCATCTGGGGAATGCAAGAGGTTCAGAAGTCCGAGCCCAGAAAATTCCTGTTCTGGAGGGATCTGGTAATAGTGAATATAAAGGTGCACAGTTATATGTTGAAAGTGAGCCTGCAATCCCTAAAACCCAGCACTGACAGCTCATGTTTTTGTGGAGAAACGTTACTGTGGCACACTGCCAAAGGACAGTGAGAGTCTTTCAAAGGCAGATTTTTTTCCTGCAGCAGATGGAATTAACAGCCTTTGGTTGCAAACAGAAGCCTAACAATAGCAAGAAAGGACACGACTGTGTAGAAACAGTGGCACATACAAAGCAGATGAGGCTTTATAGGCAGATGTGTACCAGGAATACCTTGTGAAGGGAGTGTGCAATGAGCAGCGAGGGACCAAGGACCTTCCTATGAAGTGCAAGTCAATTATCCATGCATATATTCTCCTGCTAGCTGCTGGCATCTATTCTTAATATCCACTGTTAAGTATTCATGTGTTCACACATCTTATGGTGAACTGTATCAACATACTGGATTTCCAGAAATGCTCTGTACTCATCTTATGTTCTACTGTGAAAATCCATTAGTAAATTCCTGTAATCCTTGTGCAATATACCACGAAGAATTGTAACATTGTTAGTGAACTTTGCAAAGAAAGAGATAAAAATGAGCTCTGATAATGTCATTGTGGGTATGTTAGGGCTTTTTTTTTTTTTTTTCTTTTTTAACCTTTTAGGTGGAGTAAAGGGTAAGATGAAAGAGAAATACATGACGAAACTGCCCTTTCTCTTGTAAAAAAGTGAGCTATAATTGCTAGTGCTGGAATTATAAAATTTGGGTTTAGCTTTCCCTATATGCTCCATAAATATACGTAGAAAGTGCCAGAGTTGTCATGTCATATTCTTTCAATTAATAGTGTTTACTGCAAACATATCCAGCCACTCTTACCAAAGAGCCCTGAGTCCTACAGCTCCTGTCCATCGCCCCACCGTTCAGACTATGCCCACGTTGGTAAGCCTGGCAGAGACTCTGAACAGATGAAGCTCTCAGGCTTCCCAGGAGCAGCTGATGCCATGTTTACATCCTTCATGTGTTTACCATGTGAAACAAGCAGCTTCTGGGACATTCAAGGAAGCTTGCACTGAAGGATGCATTGCCCTCTGCTGTCCCAACCATCTGGTGTGTTTCCATGTGGGCAAACAGGTTTATAGTTTCCCCCTGCCAACACAGTTCCCAGAGAGATGTGTGTGGTTCCTCTGGCTTTGGGGAACCCATGGCACCTGGGTATGTGACAAAAAGATTTGCCAAAGTTTAAGGAATACCTTAGCAGGAGCAGGAGTGGGTCTTTGACTGGCCTCACAGGTGTCTAATTTAGGATGAGCTCAGTAGCTCCTCAGGCCCAAATAACTCCAAGGACTTGATCTCCATTGCTTGAAATGAAAGTTCACGTACGTAGCTCACAGGCAGTTACCTACATTTAATAGCTAAATTTAGAGATGTACAATCTGGAGCTGAATTACACTCCATATTTCCCATTACAGCTCATGACCTGGCAAGAATACTCAGTCAGAAGCATCTTCTGAAACTCTTTGACCTGCTTTATTTCCACTATTTCCACTACTCTGAAGCAGTCCTCACACACCCCCACAATTAGGTCACTTTTGTCCTTTGTCACTTTGACCTCCAATTCTGAGTCTTTTACTCACACCAAATAATCCAAGTCTTTTTGTAAGAGCGATAAGAGTTTGGAAGTCTAGAAAAAGCAAAAATTCTTCCGCACACACGAGATGTTCATAGGTTAATGTACCTAGAGGTGTCCTTTGCATCTTCGAGATCCTAGAATCACTGGAGAGTAGTTAAGATTAATCCTACAGCTCATAAACAAGTCTGAGAAGCCTTGTGCCCTCAAGAAAATTACTATACTAGTAATTTTCAACAGGACAAAAAACTGAGAGGGAGAAGGGCACAGAGACAGGGCACCTCTGAGCAGGGTTAAGGGAACACGAGCAGAAACACGCACTTGGCAGAAGAACCAATAACTTCAAGCATCTGTTAAACCTGATAAACATTATTTTTTCCATCAAATATTTACCGTTGTGATATTACTCAGTCATGTTTTTGTCTTGAAATAACACGATGCCTTTGGAAGGTGACGGAGTCACCTGCGTAATTGAGATGAGCTGCAACAGGTCAGCAGCTTTAATAAACTCAGCCTAAGCAAGGGTGGGAAGCAGGTCCCCCTCCTCTGAGAAAGGAAAGACCTGAGGTCTCAGCCTTGACCCACAAGTATCAGAAAGATAGTTAAGCCCAAATCTGTGGCAATTCTTTTTCCTCAGCGAATATGATAAAAGTGCTTTTGAACCTGATAAATGCAGGGTGGATTAAGACCGTGTGTGCACAGCTGCAAATGGAAGGCATCACTTTTTATCTCAAAAGAGTGGCATTCATTTTGCTGATTTTCCTAACCAGCAAACTCCTGTCTGCTCTGAAGCATTATAAACGAGCTCTTCCAGAAAAAAAACCACGAGTGATTAATTTTTAATTCCCAAATGCCTTCCCTCCTCATTACACAGTTTCTTTGTAGAGAGACAGTGCTGAATGCCTGAGCAGAAGGGGCAGCCTGTTAAATCCTTTTTCGGCTGTTACCACCTTAAAATGTGCCACTTCGGTTGCCAGAATAGAGGCAGGACCAGTTACTAGAGACCTTGGGGACGTGACTTTTTGTCTATGCAAAGGGAATCTTTCTGCTTCTTGTGACAGACGAAGTGATAAGTGGCTGGATGGGGACTGCGAGTGACAGCAACGGAAGGTGGACGCTTGCCATACCAATATATCTCAGGGAGCAGATGGAGTTTTTACTGAGCTAAATCTGTGTTTTATTACTCCCTAGGAATGGATCAAATAAGTTCAGTGATAATCTGGTTTCGGTATAACGGGAGGAAACCTTCACAGCCACTTGGAAGGAAGTGTCTTAAAAGACTTTCACAGCAGGTAACTTGCCAGCTGACAACTGGGCTGAAGGCGGCTTGCAGACTATTTCTCTGGTCCTCTGCCCACCTTCAGAAACCTCTCCCCTGTGGTACATACATGGAAATGGACAGCAATCTGGTAAAAGCCCAACCGCGGTGCCTGCTCCACTGCAAGGTGTTCCCTCACAATCAGCACTGTGCTGGGACCCTCTTCGGAAAAGAAAACACACAACGGGGACCAAAGTGTGTGCTGTAGAGGGACAAAGAGGTATTAAAAAGAGGGAGGCATTAAGGATGCAAAGGTTTGGGGTGCCTCAGGGAGTGGGATAGAATCATAGAACAGTTTAGGTTGGAAGGGACCTTAAAGATCATCAAGTTCCAACCCACTGCCATGGGTAGGGACACCTCTCACTAGAGCAGGTTGCTCAAAGCCCCATCCAGCCTGGCCTTGAACAACTCCAGGGATGGGGCATCCACAACTTCTCTGGGCAACCTCTTCCAGAGTCTCACCACCCTCATTGTGAAAAACTTCTTCCTGATATCTAATCTAAATCTATCTGCTTCCATTCTGAAGCCATTACCCCTCATCCTGTCATCCTGTCTCTACATGCCCTTATAAATAGTCCCTCCTCATCTCTCCTGCAGGCCCTCTTTAGGTACTGGAAAGCTGCTGTAAGGTCTCCCTGAAGCCTTCTCCTCTCCAGGGTGAACAGCCTGAAACTCTCTCAGCCTGCCTAATGTATAATTAAATGTACAATTCACGAATATATAGGGTGTAAAGGATATGAAGAACGAAAATAAAAAATGCAAATGGATGTATAATTAAAGATGGGGAAGGTAAAACAAATGTCCTGGAGTCCTTATTTGCAGAGTGGGAGTGCCCAAAAAGGGCTTTTAGCCCTCCTCTCCCTGCATTCTGTTGGAGGAGTGGGTTAGCATGATACCAGATGAACCAACACTGCAGGCTGAAGATGATACATGATGGTATTGCACCCTTGAGCTCTGCATTCCTACCTGAGGTTTGGCCTCAGCACCCCAAGACCCTCCAGCTCATTATCACTCTGCCACCCATTCCCCCCACCGGGGGCTGGCATGACTAGTCCTTGCCAAGGTGTTTGGGTTTTGCCACACACCCTTCCTCTTTTTCCTCCATCAGGGTCCTGCCTGGGTGGGTTTTGGTGAAGTGCAGGCTGTGTCTGCCTTACTGCCAGTAGCTGGGAGAGCGGGAGCAGGAGGCCACTGTCAACCGGCTCTGTGTATGGCAAGGGACTGGCTGGAGCCAGCTGGGCCAGCAAGAGAAAGGGCCAAGAGCGGGCAGGTATCAAGGGAGGGGGAAGACCCTGGAGCTGGGGAGCACCAGTGGGATGGCCTCAGGCCAGCGACACTTTCCCTGAACTGCAGGGGCACGCAGAGGCCTCTCCCCTTCGCTCCCCGAGAGTTTAAGCTTATTTTAATCTGTGAATGAGACCCTGGTTTGGTGGAAGACGCTGGAAAACAGTGGGAGAGCAGAGCACAGGGGGGGTAGGTTGGTATGGAGCAGTGACCTTGGCAGGAGCTGCCTGAACTCTTTTACTGCAAACTTAGAGGTGACAGCAAAAGCTGAAGGACAGAAGAGCTACCTGCCACCCGTCCTCCCTGGCCACAGATCCTCTTTCTTGACACGTGACATTTGGCAGTCCTAGTTCTGGGGAACCATCTGTCAAGGCTCTCCGTCTCACCCACCCCCCAAAAAAATGTCCACCTCTCCTGATCTTTGCTGCTGATCTCTCATCAACTACCTTTCATGACAATGTGCTACTGGGAGGAGAGCATCCATTGGTATGGCATGGCATGGCTTTCTGGGAGAGGTGTTAACAATAACAAAGGACAGAAAATGGAAATGTGGGGTTTAAGAGTTTATTTTACTTCACATGAAAGGATAAGCTTCTTTTTGGAAATCCATCAGCCAAATGAAGCAATTTTAAATTGCCATTGGTTATTTGGGGCTTGTCTGTCAAAAATAAATACCATTTTAATTATCATGATGGAACTAAAGCAACACGATTTCCCTATTATCTCAACTTCTTAACAACTCTATAGTGATATTTATATAAAGGTGCTTTATACTGGGATAATTACTCCCAGGTAGCAAGGAAAATCACCATTCTGATGTGTCATCTTTATAATGACGTAGTTATATGCACCCTCTTACCCTATTTTGGCTTTTATTTTTAAATGACCTTCTCCTCCCCCGATGGGATTAATTATACCAGTAAAACTTGCAGAGCTGGCCTTGGCATGAAGAAAATGATTTGTTGCTGCCCACAGAGTTACACAGCTGTGACAACAACAGGAAGAAAACAGTACACGTGCCTGTATGCCGACTTTCAAGTAGAGGATGCTGCAATCAAACTCGGGTACGCCTGTTAAATGTTAACCCCTGCACAGTGAAGAGCAGGGATATTAAGGACTAGAGTATATTTTCCATATAGGAGGCTTGCAGGAATATGTAACAGGAACGGTTCTCACAAGGAGGGAAGAGAACTACAGCTTTTTCCCTTTGGGCAACGAGATTATGCACAACTCCAGAAGCAACTGGAGGCAAAGATCTCACCCGTGCCTTTACAGACATCTGAGACTGCCTACAAACAGGAGGCTTAGGGGGCTGTGGGAAAAGCAACTACAAAGTCTCCAGAAACACCTGGGGACACGTATCAACACTAAAGTTGATACGCTGCATCTGTGAGATGACTAGCAACACGCTACAGGAAGAAAAAGGGAAGAGAGATACCCGAGAGAGGAACCTTTCAGCATTCAAATCCCTTTGTGGATACAGCATGTAGTCTTCTTCTAGCAGTCATGTTCAATATATACTTTGCTTTTCCAGGACTGAAGCAAACTGTGTCACTTTAAGGTAAAACCGTCATTCTGAGAATCTGTGACTCTCTCAAATGCACATAAAGCTGAGTTTTGAGCAAGGGGCTGACTTTTTTGGTATGTAGAGTGGATAAGACAACACCCAGGCAAAGCCTCCAAGCTCAGCTACAATACAACTGAAATAAAACCTCATGTAGCTATTGAACAGTAAACAACAACAAAAAAAGATTAGTCTATTTGATAATAACGGCAGTGTTCTAAACTGTGTAAGTAATGGACTTAGCAAATGTGACCTTCTGCCACCAAAGGAGAGAGCAAAAGCAGTTTTATGGAAAACTATATAACTCCACGTTATTTACTTCCTTAAAGTCTCGTTATTCCCTACTGAAAAAGAGACCATTTGTTTTAGCTTTTTGGATGTTGCTCCAGAAGTGTGTGAGTTTATGTTTATTTGCACGAGGTATCAGAGGCTTGTTTGTTAGGTGAGCCCAAAAACTCCCTCTTCACTTTTATTGCAGTACACAGATCATTCTTATTGCCTGCTCTAAGAAGAGCACAAACCAGAAATATGCTTTTTACTGTTTCCTTGACATCCATTTTTTTTCACCATTAACACTCAGCAAAAAGGAAAAAAAAATAAAGTCTTACTCTTCCTTTTGGATAAAACAAAAATTCTCTGGTGAAGCATGGGCCTTGACAAAGATTATTATACTGAAAATGTCTGGAAGTGCTAGTATCTCTACTGTCCTGGTAAAAATATTGAAGAATTACAGAAGCTGTAAGGACTAACTTATTACACGGTATTTAATCAGGTGTGGGTGTATTTCTTCTCATTTACAGTTTCCTTGCTCTTTTTCAGCCCCTGTGACATTCCTGTTTAGTACATTTTATAGGTGAACTAAAGCACATTGATGTGTTCCTGTAAGGGCTTGTTAATTGCTCGCTGCTATCCTTTCTCTTGAATATAAAAAGGCACAGAAACGTAGTGACAGGAATAATTATTACAGCTTCAGGTCTTCTTATTCTGCTTTTAGTTTCTTTGCAGCCTAGAGACATCAAAATTAACTAACTAAAAATTGCACCATATAAAAGCACATCTTGCCCTGTACTAAGAGAAACCTAGTATTTGGTGTAAAACACGCCCATTCCACTCACCTTAATGGCAGTAAGTAGTACTGCTAACAACGTCTGCAGGATTGGCCCCCTTGGTATCTTCCCCTTCATATACCATTCCTGCCTTCTCCATTACCACCGGCAATTCCAACCCCTACAATTTAGCTAGGTAAACTTTCAAATGAAGTAAAGACTTTCCACTTTTTCATGATGAAAAGTACTTCCAGATTCCCATTTCAACAACAAAGAAATAGTTGCTCATTATCTTATGGGCAGTTTCAATTGAAGCCATTTATTTTTTCCAAGTTCTTCCATTTCCTCACTCCACATGAATGCTTAAACCTCTTGTTGCAGTTATCAGCATGGATATGTTTATAGTATTTATGACATGAAGTGGCAATTCCAGTACAGGCTGACAATTACTGGAGTGGAGAATGCAATCAAAGGACGTTGCAAGCTCTGCTATTGCCACCTGCTGTCCACGTTCACCTTGGAATGGCTTGGGTAGGCAGAGCTGCACAAATTGCCAAATGGATGGCAAGGACTCAAACTGAAGTGCTGAGTGGGTGCCAAGTGATCAGAAGCAAAAAGCAAAAACATTGTGAAGAAGGACTCAGCAGGAACGTAGAGAAGAGACCATGAAATGTTCCAGAGCAGACACTAGAACATCTAGGACGTCACACATCTAGGGACATCTAGCTTACAACTTGTACCTCACCCTATTCTGTTCCCAGCAAGCATCAGCTGTCAGTGATTGCTGCTGCCTACAACTAAGTCAAACCCCCAGGTTCTTGCCTACCCTGACAGTTGTAGGACATTCTCAGGTTGGTCATTGATGGCATTGATTCTGTAGCAGGGGTGGAAGAGGTTGTGGTAATTACCCTACTAATGAGGAGGATGTGTTATGGCAACAGTGCAGCTAGAAAAGGGTTAAAATGCTTAGATCAAGAGCTATGGAAGGAGGGGCAAGATTCTGAGAAAGAGATAGGGGCCAGCAATGGAGCAAGAAGCAATGAAACCAGAAGGATCTTGCCCAAAGCATGAAAAGGAACTCTGCAGGATCATTCCACCCTCCACGTAAGAGATGGACAAGCAGGCAGACAGGCAGTGACAGGGCCGTCAGAACAGGAAGCTCAATAAAAAATGCACAGCGTAGTATATACCTAAAGAAAGAAATGCCTCCTGCAGTTGCTTTTTCTCTGACCCTGTGATGGCCTGTGAACATTTGCCTCATATACCTTTTACCTTCTCTAGTTACTTAAATGGCTTTTTCTCCCCATCTCATCCCCCGGTTAAGTAACATTGCTGATGCTGGGCTCAGTTGGCACTAGTAGCTCTGGATTTATACCATACATCGTATGGAGATGAGAGCGAGTACTACATCAAAAGAAGGTAACTTCAGTTAGATGCAGGGCAGCAGAATGTTTGAGGGGCAGCAATGTGTTTTGCTCAAAGGTTTTTACGCTCAGGTTGGCTAATAAGTTTAGCAAGGCTGGTTTAGTTGATGTCAAGGTTGAGCATAACAACAGCCTGAACGACTTTGGCATAGAGGAAGCCCATAGGTACTCTTAAGGGTTTTTTATGAATTGATAATTGGGTTCTGGAAACGTCACCGATTCCACAAACGACTTCTGACAGTTCTGCAGCATCAGAAGAACTTGCTTCCACCTCTGCTACAAAGGAAATCAGAGAATCCACTGAAAAACAAGACTGCAATTTTATCTTCTTCTCTTTTGTTGAGCTCAAGACCTGCTTCTGGTGGAACCAGAGACACTTGATGGGATGAAAAAATCATCCACGTTGCTCTTTCCCCCCACCCCTCCATCTTCCAGACATTAAATCAGTGCTGGAGTTACAGGAGGTCTGCACAGTCTTCATCCTTCCAGTTGGAATCAAAACACAAGTGTAAGAAATGTGGTGTTTGACAATCTGATAGCCTATTTTCTGGACTAAAACCCACGTCTGAATCTATCTTTTGGGTTTGCCACACAGTCAGATAATCAAAAGGTAAAAAAGCATTACTTGTGCCAAATAAACGCAGGGCAAATTTTACAGACCTGGTGTTGCCTTTAAAATGGTACCAGATACCAGGACCTACAGAAGAGTAGTTTCTGATGAAACAAGTTAATACCCAAGAGTGAACTTGTCAGGCGTCCAGGTCCCTGCTCCCATACCTGGGTTACCGTTCAATCTGGGTTACCAAACACTCAGGCTGCCCGTCTCGCAGGTTGCAGACAGCACGGCTGGTTTTTTAAGTGATGCCTCCGAACCTGAAGGGCAGAAATCTCTCCTGCTTGGGTTCAGTCCAGGTAAAACCAGCAGGTCTGTTTGATCACGGCTTATAAGTAACGCAAAACTGGGAAGGAAAACATTGTCTTCGCCCTTCAAAATATTGATTGAAGCATTGACATTTTACTGCTGTAGTTAGGCCAGAAGCTTTTCAGTTAATAACAACACTCTTGCTGGAAATACCCAGGAGCCAAGAGCAGAAATTACAGCTGTTTTGAGCTTTAACGTTTCAGATTTCTCACGCATATAATTGCATTAGCTTTTCCTGGGTGACGGCATATTCTGATTTATTGCCTAGATTAAGCAGGTGCTGTAGGACCAGAGGTGAATATCAGCTGGTATTTCCACCGGCTCCAGCGCCGTTTAGAATAAAAGAAAATATCACAAGAACACCGCTGTAAAATGATGCATCCACACTAGAAACAGCAGCTTAGAAATGAACCACCCTCGTAAATCGGGGTTTTGCCGAGAAGCGCCCGGAGAGGCGAGGGACGTGAAGAGCTTTTAAATGCTGGGAGCGATAAACGGTAATTCCTAGGAGTTTGTAATTGCTGCCAATTAAAAGGGTCTGGAAGGCAGCCCTAAAGCGCCGTGACGGCCGAGACAGCCGCTCCCGGCTCTATCCT